>CAMPET010000114.1:44790-73523 GCA_946803715.1 Beroe ovata
CACACACACACACACACACACACACACACAGATAAGCCGCATGGTTTCTATGGTGCACGATGTACATTGTACAATGTACATTCGAAATACATTAGTGTACACTTTACATATGAAGTGATGAAACCTCAAAATTAAAATCGGGTGGAACCAAAATTAAGTCAGAACAATTACAAAGGAGCGACTAGCTATGAACACTTCACGGACAGGATATCGAGTCAGTAGGACAGGTTGCTATCGGAAACCTATCAATTCCAGCAACCAACACCAGCATGACTGTGCCCGGCAATTAATAGCGGTGGTACTGCACTACAGTGCTATTGCAGTACCAGTGCAAGCTCAGTACAGTGCCAGTGTAGTGCCATTACAGTACCAGGATATTACAAGAATGGCAATGACAAATAACGAACAAATTTCCAGAAACCAATACCAACACACTGCAGAAAACGATAGAAATCGTAAAATTGCGAATCGTTAGCTCTTGTTCTTCGCAATGTGCACGATTTTTGGATGCCGCGCCCATAATTTCACCATTTTCAGCGCTGTATAATGGACTTTTTGTGGACTAACGCAAAATACAGACTGCATCAAGGTGTCCCTAAGATAGGAGTGGGCGCTTTCTTAACTCGAAATGTGTGGCAGGTATTCTATTTCGAATCCAAGAGATCGAAAGATGCTTTCCTGATTGAATACAAGAAAGTTAAGGCGCACACAAGCAGCAAGCAAAACTATCGGAGGGAGGAAAATACGGGGGTAAAAAGCAGGGAAGAGCAGGTGAAGTTCTAACAGCATCTGATAATTATTAACCACGTGTTAAAAAGTTCACATTTCCATGACAAGTGTCAACCAGGCACTACAACACACACACATACTACGTGTGTGTGTGTTCGTCACGCGCGTAAAACCTGATAAGTCACGTGACGTCACAGCCTTGTGATTGGTTGGCGAGTACAAATGATGCTGCGCTGTGATTGGCTAGCAAAGTAGGAAGCTGCGCTGTGATTGATTGAGAGTGCCAACGTAACGTGAGTTTAAAGTATAAGTATCCCGGATTCGTGACAGAACATTACGCCACTCCTATATAAATGCGTGTTTGTGTGCAGTTACTACTTAGTGACATACACAAGCTCTGACATATCCCGATTTGGACACGATACAATACAACAGTGACACCTCATATACGCACCTAAACATGAGGTGCTATACCTATCACTAGAATACAGTAGGTCAGTAGAACAGCTTTCAACTTGTCAACGAGTTAACAATTCTGTTTCCGAAAAACGATGAGAGAAAAAATAATATTTTTCGGACCTAGCCGATATACTAAATAAACACTCAACACCACGGACACACCTCCTTAATAAGCCATCTGTAAACGCACACAAAAGCTGACACATAGCTGACACACAGGTATAAGCATCGATCACACTGACACAATATGATCACACCATATTATCACACAATATGATCACACCATATTTTCAACTTCAATAGAGAAGCTCACCTTCGAGACTATCGTTACTACAGCATTTGTTGAGACTGAATATCCACTTATCTCTTGCTTCCCTCGTGTGAGTGGCGAACATCATCCGCTCATCCTGAGTATTGTGTGGCGGTGAAATTACATGTTTAGGGGGGCAGGGGTTTGAGTTGGGGTTCAAATGGGGTTNAGAGAGGGCGTCATCCTGTACGGTGAGTACTGTATAAGGGGGCTCTAATAAGTGAACACACTTCAGTTGTGTGGGGCTTGGGGAGTTAAATAGTGGGTGGGGGGGGGGTACAAATTGAAGTGTAGTTTAGTGGGGGGTTTTGGGGTCCAAATACCGTTCAGGGTGTATTTGGGGCTTGATAATGGTAAGACTAAACTGTGAAAGTATCAGAGCCAAGCATAAGACAAGCGGATGCGATATGCACAATGTGACAATTATTTCTGCTTGACGCAGTTTCAATGAGATCACACAACTAGATTTTTCCGACCTAGATCAATCCAGGCTATTATCCCATCTTAGATAACTCAATCATAAAACAACAGTCAACCTAGGTTGTCCAATGTAAACTATCGTTGAAAAGCATCTTATCGGATCTCGGTATACGACCAAAATGGTGTCGGAAAGTCTTATCCTAGAAAAAAAAAGCTCCGAATAAATTAGGGACACATCATGGCATTCATGGGGGTAGGGAGCAATCCTACAAGAAAACTATGAGACCAGGAGACCTATCAGAAAATCTGAGAGCCCGATGAAGAGAAAACGAGAGTCTAACTCTCCGGTTTAGGGGAAACATGTCACACGGTACACGATGATGTCATAATGTGACAACTTTCCCACGGTTCATGACACTACGCATGGCTATGCTCCAGCTATGTTCTGTCACGTCTATTGGGGGAAACCCGAAACCTAACATGTCTCTTCATCATGATATTCTCAGATCTATCTGCATCACGTGATAGTTCTCAACGTGTTGTCATGGTGATGTCACGTGCCGCGTGATTTGCACGCGGGCGCGGCGTATCTGTATCACCGATATCCAGAATGACCAAATGTCGGTAGTTTAACGATCGTTAGTGAGAGGGGTTATCAAGAACCACTTTGGTTAATGTGATAGAATTAGAGCTATGGAGAAAAGGTACTAAGCAATGTTTATTTTTGTCAAACTTACTCCTTCCTCGCAGAGACCATCCACTGACTAAAGAATGAATGGGTTATGAAGGTAATGAAAAATCATAACTGGAACTGATGATAGCTGATTGTGTGTGTGTGTGCCGGAGATCAAAATCAAATGAGGTCCCTAGACTTATTGCAGGGAACGGGCGAATGACTTTCATATTTACTGCCAAGTTCAGCAAAATTTGTAGCATGATAATTGGTCCAATTTAAATGGTAATAGAATATGCACCATGTGAAATAATTGGTAGGAGATGGATAAGACGGAAACGGATCTTGGTGTCCCGCGCGCGCGGGCATAATTAAACGCAAGAATTTAATGCAAAATGCTGAATAATTTGCATAATTCGATTCATAAGTAAATGCTCAGTAATCGACTCAGTATAGTAGCTACTTAATATTACGTGACTGAAAATTGAAAATGCAAATCGTATGTCACGAGAATTAGACGCTCGTTTGAACTCATTCGTCTGAGATGAGACAAGTGAGTATGCCTCTCACGAATTATGATCAGAATGGCAGGAATTTAGAATTTAGATCGCAGTTGAAACAATGACGATATTCTACTAGGAATGGGTAAACGCTGAATCATGCTGCCCATTAAACCATAAGTGTGTTAAGCCATAAGCCGATGATGAACACTTATGATAATAACGCTCACTGAAACTCAAAAGAACGTCCTCGATAGAAAAAGACACAAGTTTTGAACTCAAACCGTGTACCTTGACGCACAAAACTGCCAGAAATCAAAGGCTAAAATCCACTTTACATAGATACAGCTGCTTGACACACGTATATACACCCTGCAAGACAAAAGAGACAGTCATCTGTGTACGCATAGGGAAGAGCTGGATTAGTGGATTACCAGATTTTGAAGTTAGATATGTTTAATTGACTAGGCTAATTATTACATCACATGCACTCAACAACAACGTGTGCGGCGGGAACATATTATATGCAATAATTTCACATACATCCTAGGATATTGGTTTCAAGTTATTTTAGAAAGCACACCCAAGATGGGGAAAGCACAACCTTGATATTGTCCAAGGTGTGACCAGAATGGAATATTGAGGGTGTGCTCCTGGGTAGAAGATGTGGTCTTAGATGAGACGAAATGTGAGTCACGTGGTCTAATTTGGAGTTTGATTGAGGCAAAAAATATCAGAGTATAGCGGCAGAGATTAATCATGAAGCAGAAACCATCGGAATCAACCTAACCAGTAAACACTGAACACTGTAAGACTATTTCTGTCGATAAAAGATATGTACACGAAACTATTTCTCACTTAATCAGGGAGAAAGCGCGTTAAGTCCACCAATTAAACCAAATAAGGGCAAGATTAATCAGCTATTAGTCAATTAATCATGTCCATATTCGGCAGTTTTATCTGAAATCGATAAGATTCGTGTCAAAGTATGTTATCATCGGGGTACGATTGTACAAAGCATATTGCCTACTTCAGCAAAGAAGCCCGCAAATACTTATGTGACGCAGGCAGGCTTATACAGGATAGTTCAAGACATTCCAGTAACATTCCCCAGATACTACCTGCCTATCATTATTACCGATTGATGACCTCACAGCTTATAGCACAGGAATTATCAAACAGAGAGGCAGGTTTAGGTCACTAGTGGCAGATCGGCTAATGCAGCTACAGATCAGAGGTAGCATTCCATATTACCAGCGTTCAAAAAACAAGCATCACGACATATAAAAGTAATAGGTATCGGAAAGAGGGGAGTAATAAGTGGGTAAGTGGGGAGGGGTGCCAGTATACTGTGCTATTAGGTAGTTTAGTGAAACTTGGGACTGGTACAGCTCTGTGTGTGTGAGTGTGTGTGTGTGTGTGTGTATGAGTGTNGTGTGTGTGTGTGTGTGTGTGTGTTTGTGTGAGTGTGTGTGTGTGTGTGTGGCGAGCGATATCAGATACATAATGTGGTTGTGTAATGTACGGCACAACTTCTCAGGGACTTTCTGGGTAAATGATGGCACAAGGAGGGTGAACCAATAATCGTGGAATCGAGAATGATGAATTTTGGTGCATCTTGCAGTCAGCCTACGTCATACAAATTCAGAAGTGATCCACTTATGCATTTGCCATAAACATATAGATGTTCAATGATAAGAAAGAAACAGAAAACATGTTTTAGTGAGAGTACTAAAACTAAATTTAGGGTATTTTTGTGAAGCATTTTCGATGAAAAGGGAAAAGGAGGAAGCATGTGAAAAATAAAATCACCGAATATTTAAACTCTCAACAAGTTATAATCTAAACGATGATGGATTAAACTCTAACAACTTTGAGAATTGCGACTCTTTCCTCCAGAGCTGAGCTCAAGTACATGGTGGTCTTACTGTACTCAAGTACTTAATAACTGGTCATGTGACACGGTAATTATCAGTCACGTGACCCGATCGTTGCACTAAGAGGAGGCAGTCAAGAAAAAAATCGAGGTGCAGACCGGAGTTAGAAGACTGAAATGTCATTCTCCAACTAAACTGACTTATCGAAAACCAGACTACGTCAAAGTAATAAAATGCGGTTCAAAACGTTCTCACTTTTTCGTATATTCAGAGTTTTGGGATAGGAGAGCTCCCCTTTTTAGAGGTCTGTACTCTACGAGACAGAGTACACAATCATCAACCATGAAACAGTCCACTATAACGCATATGTACGAGCATAGAACAGACCATTACTCGCAATGACGTCATATGCAGTGAAGAGTAAGGACCATTCTAGTCTAAAGCTGTAGTTGAAGTTGATAGCCAGCTGTACTCGGGAGAAGCGATGCTTGGAAGTTGTTCAACGGCAGTTTGAAATCCGTCTGAAGAGAATTGAGCTGAAGAAGGCTACTTCAGGAGGGAAATGATAGCAAAATGCGACCAAGTACTCGGGAGAAAATGTGACGATGGGAAATATTGAGATCCACGCTAGATTACAACCAAATCTGATGAAAAATGCAAAGAGGTAGGTAAACTGTGAAAACGCAAACTTGATCGTGCTTGTTAAAATTGACGCTCAAAGTATATGTGACTGTGGAGGTAATTAGCGTGTAACCTCTTACAAATAACCTCAAATTTTCCAGTGAGCAGCTTCACCACGGACGTTGCATTGTTCAAGTACTTAATCTTGAGGAAATCATACATGATGGTTACCTAATTATTTCAAACTCCACAGAACAAAGAAAACCACACACATACACGAACTTCGAACAAAAGGAATAAATGCAAGGACCAGTATAACCGAATGCTCGCTGGCATTCTTTCATTGTACGAAGTGTGAAGGTTTAACTCCAAATCCGATGACAATACGAAGTTTACACTGTACATAGCTTTGTATTCTGGGATATTAGCATGAGTTTGTACTCCATGAGATCGCGTGATGAAGAACCATCTGTCACTTACGTGTATGACGTCATACGAACCGTTCTGTTGGGAGAAGAAACATGCGAAAAAAGAGAAATGTCTCGAAACCAGGAGAGGGTAGCCACTGGTCTTGCGAATTTCGACCATGTGTGAAAATTGAGGGATTCGTTATCGCTCGAAGGTGTGAACTGTAGTCGATTGTAAGTTGGAACTGATATGTTCTGATTTGTGGTAATTGGTCAAAACCCCAGTCATGACATCATGCCCCGGTTCCCGGCTACAGATCTATCTATAATGTGTGAGTATTCCTGGCGGTTACTTCATGGTGTGTTTCCAACTCGTATCAACTTACATCAGAGTATAAGTAGCAACTGCTAAACCGAGTATAGCTGCACTGAATTGGCTGTGAAATGTAAGATGGACGAGCACTCAGTCAATCATTATTCTGACCAAACTTCCGTGACTGAATCAAGGGATAAACGCATGAATTTACTTGACAGCTGCGAACGGCCGGTTCACGGCGCCACGCTGCCAAAAAAACTTCCGTCAAAGACCGCACGAGGTTCAGTGTAAACCACTGCTGCAAGATTAATATCTATTTTCAGAAAAACTATCGTTTGTTCAGGTGAATTTTCATATTGGTGCCAAGGTGTGTGCTGAAGTTTACCTGAAATAGAACAACTTGGCCGCGATCGTTCTACTATTTCGCTGGGAATGTTTGACACAACAAACAGGCACGATCAGAAGCAATCGGCATTTTTCCCCGAAACCGGTCCAGATAGTGCAGCTTAACCTCATTCAAAGAATTACTCAATATTTGCATATATACTTTTGGTATAATGTCTACAATTACATGTCACAAGACCAGGGTAAGTGGCGACACTGGTCTCCAAATTATCTCAACCAAAGTAACACTTTCACCCAACCACCATACCTAAGTCGAGTTGTTTCCATGGAAACAACAGTGAAGTGACGATGTCGTCATGGAAACCGGCGTGATATTCACGGTGTTGTCACCCAGTAACGAGACTTGGTGGCGCCACGGACGAGTCTAGATTTAGTGGTTTCAGAGTAAATTAATGGCACGAAATAATGTTACAAAGTAATAAAAGGTTTGGTAAATATAAGCTAGTTGTCAGCTCTTATACTTATCATTATCAAACTGTCTGCGTCTTGTGAAAAATACAGAACCTAGCTGCTCCTCATAACAACAAAGCCCTATGAGAACAGCCGAGAAGTTTAACACGCCAGTGAAATATTCCCCTCAGTCAGAAACAATGCCAGTCACGTGTTCAACTTGTCGAAATTTGTGCAGCGCCTCACAATAGAACAGCCGCAATAACAAAGGAGAGAACACCCAAACACACTACACAAACAAACGACCGAACACACAAACAAACAAATAGAAAAAGAGTGAGTGTGAGGGTAAATTTGGACGAAAACTGAGAGATAGCCACTAGCTGCTGCTACACCACAACCATATATTACGCCATCAATTCTACTCTCAAACAAGATTCTTAGGGCAGAATGAAATGAGTATTGAGTACATGGCTAGACAGGTGAAAAGGGTTGGAGAGTTACCAACTTCCAGTATATTCGGTTTGGTAGGCAACCGTCTCTTAACAGTAGTTGTAACAGATGTTACCCCCTTTTGTACAGCAGTGCTAATTACTCACATACTGGCATAATGCCACCATGATTATGTGGATATCATGTAAAATGGTGTCTTTGACACCAGCAGGTGTCAGGGATTGTTGACACCACTGTTGTGTGATTATACCAAGTCAATTGCACGGAGGTGGAACACGCAATCTTAAGATATATTCGCATAGGTGGTTGTTACTAAGTATGACTCAGATGAAATGGTGTCAATATAACAGGAAATTTTTCCCAAAACCAAATGAGATTTGGTTGCTGTAGTCCGCAGCATCTGTGCGTTCTTTATCCCAANATGATTATGTGGATATCATGTAAAATGGTGTCTCTGACACCAGCTGGTGTCAGAGATTGTTGACACCACTATTGTGTAATTACTAATTAGAGTCAAATGCACGGCGGCGGAACACGCAGTCTTAAGATATATTCACATATGTGATTGGTACTAAGTATGACTCAGATGATATGGTGTCAATATAACCGGGAAATTGCCTCAACATCATATCGAGTATGACAGAGAACGTGTGAGGTGCTACGTCACTGACTCATTATCAGGTCCCGCACAGCGATATACTCAGAAATAGGTTATGAGATTTTTATTTATGATAGTTTTACTTCTATTCCAACAGCTGTANAGATGCCGCGGGGGGCTTGCCAGCCCCCTGATTGCCTCAACATCGAGTATTACAGAGATTGTGTGAGGTGCTACGTCACTGATTTGTTATCAGGTCCCGCACAGCGATATACTCAGAAATAGGTTATGAGATTAATCATTGGAGGTGATAATGAATATGTGGAAACAATGACCATACATGGGCAAAATTATGTCCATATTTAGTCAATAACCAAATATGGCATGATAACCAAGATGATTACAAACACGTCGACATGTTAATGCAATCTTCACTTGAACAGAAATCATGGACAAGCAAGAACCTAGGTTATAGGTACATTGAACAAGCTATGTAACCTAGGTTGGTAACCTGGGAGACCCCATAATTAGTGATTATAGTCCCCTCAATATAACATGTCCGGTCATTGTTACAAAGTGGAGTCTAACAATAGCCGGGGACCGTGCGCGCGCTGCTCTCCCCTAGTCACAACTCTACCCTCAGTCCCAGCTACACAAAGAGTACACAAGAGTGTGTGTGTACACATCTCATGTGATGAATATAGCTGGGGGCCCTCAGTCATTACGCAATTAGCGGTATATCATAGCATTGTTGCTCCTCACGCCAACCCCCCTGAGGTATACAAACACAATATATAACAAGGGGTGAGAAGCAACCCAACAATTGGCAGCATTCTAGATGAAGAGAAAGTTGCCATTGGGTAAGTTATTTCCTATGCGACCGTTCTGAAGCGTGATATAGGAACTATCAACAGACAAGAAAGTAAGTGGAAAGATCGAGAAAACCAAGCTCATGCCTCAAACTCTCCTCTAGATCTCGAGATCACTAATCGTTGTGATTTCGAAAAAAGCGGTTCAAAGTAAGGCGTGTGCTCTTGTATACACGTATTGACTGTGCAGTATAATTGAATTACGATACTCATCAATGATCTTCATCCCCTCACCCTTACCATTGCAAGGGATATATCAATTTTCAGGGGTGGGGAGAAAGGGTGGGGGCTGTGTAGTGAGCTAATGCAGCAGGGGATAATTGATTGCCACTCTAGGATTATATCAGGGCAGAGAGAAAGTATGATATCGCCAGACAGTTAGTTGTGTGTCTATGTGTGTGTGTTTCATGGGGTTTCAGAAAGAAAGGGAGTGTCACTTTGTGACTTGACAGGGATCTGTAGTACAGCGTGTATTATGGGAGGTCATGGTATTTTTAGGAAGAGATAGGGGACAGTGTTCATTCAGCCAAATAGTGAAAATGTGTCCCATAACACATTCACTACTCCCACTTAACCACTTTACTATCCCGACTCACGGAGTTAGGTCTAGTAACTACATCAATCGTAACACTACTCACAGAGTTAGGTTTAGTAAGCTCAATCGCCCACTTGTTATCCACATCTGAAGTCTGTAGATTCCACCCCGACACCTCAACGGAGAGGAGAGTCAACTTAGCCTCCTTTGTTTCTTTCACCCTCACAATATTCCCCTTCACGTACACCCACCGTACCACCCAGTGGTGCTTTTCTGGGGAAATAACAAGGTGTTTTTACCATGACAACAGAAGTATAGTTACCATGGTACCAGTGCACCACCACGGTTACCATACTGAGCCAGGTATTCTCACCTCTCACTTCAAGGTGACCCTCAGTTGGTGAGTCGTCCGCTGAGCAATGTCTCGACCTGGCTGCCTGAAATAAACATAAGTTACAGGTGCATGCTTCTTAGGGAAGGGATATAATAGATGAACTGTGGTTGGATGGTTGCTGCAGATTGTTTAGGTGAAATTCAGTGATTGGTTGAAAGATGGCTATCCGTTGTTCAGATTGGTGTAGTTTAGACAATTTCTGCACGTGTCTGGATTTGCCACATGGCGTATATCCCTTAAAGCGTTGTGCTAAAAAACTTACATAAACCGTTGTGGTGGCCAAATTTGCCCGCACGACTTTCTCGGCGGCTCATAGGTTTTTGAATTGAAAGAACATATTGATTCAAACTGGACATGAAAATTTCATCTTTTGACGTCCGTTTCATCATGTTATCAGTGATGTTGGAGGACAAACAATATTTTTCCGAAGGTGTCAAAGTTGACACCTAATTTTGGTTGAAAAATGACCTGATTTTAAAANGTGTCAGCGCGCCAATTCATGATATATGCACTCGCGGGTATATACGAATGTGTGATACACACCACACGCCCATCTTTGACACAAGCACATATGTTACTCCAGAAACTGAGTGCTGTCAAATGTGCATGGCTGTGACAGTCGAAACCTTATCAAGCTGATAGATCAAAAGTACACATATGAGTTATAGCATAATTGCTTAATGCATGACGTGAGTGTATGTTTTCGTCTGTTTGATCATGAAGTGTGATACCAAACTATGTTAGTGACGTCGTTGGCAGCCAAGCCTTTATGACAGAATCGTGACAGGCTGATTATAAATTTCACATCTGAAATCATCCTTCACACTTTGAAAGCTGGTGACAACCTATTATCCAGTGATAAAAAGTATATCAAAAAAGCAAAGACTCCTTCCAATTATTTACCCCAGAGACTGAAATGATTTGAACGAATGGCATCAAATTGAGTTTCTTCAATGGTGTCAAGATTGGCTGGTGTCAAGAGCAAGGTCCACTGGCTGCATTGGTGTCAAGATATTGCTCACGAGTTCGGATAGTCATTTCTGCGTTTCTATGGTTCCGTATTTTATATATGAGCCACATTCGATACAATTCAGAATATGTTCCTGGTCTGCCTTATACAGTATACCCAAAAATACAGAGTTTTCGGACTGAAATTATGTTGTCACTGCAGAAGTCTTGTAAAAACTGACCGGCAATTAAAAAGTTAAAAATAGAAGTGTCTGAAGTAATTCATTTAACATACTATCATCAGTTCAAAAAGCTGAATTGTTAATTTCGATGAAATGACAACATTTATCTTCAGGCCCCACTGAAACTTTTAGAAAGTAGGGTTAGATGGGGCTCAACGACAAGAGCTACGATAGGGCAAACTGAAGGCCCATTGCAATCTTGTCTCAGACTATAATCATGAATATGCACCGCGAAGATTGGAGGATAATTTGAATCTGACTTTCCTTGCTTTGTACCCACTGGAGTATTTACAGAATTAACAAACTGAATTCAAAGTAGGGATATAAAACAGCAAATGCACACACACGCATAATTGCGCATGTATATTGCATAATTATATGGATGGGAGTAATTTGAACACGAAGATTTGCAACATAAAGAGAGATCCGTGGCCAATGATCATGAAGAGAGTGATATCATTAGTTTCCAAACCATATGGTCATGGGAGCTGTCATAATCATATGGCCATTAGAAGTTTCTCGCAGCTTACGCAATGCTGATCGATGCCTATCAATCTAGATATCAATGTCATTGTGTTCAAATAATAGGGAGCATTGTGTTGAAACAATAAGATTCCCAGAAAAAGGATCCTATAAAATAAGTCATCATGAATCACGTACTAATGTAGGCATTGCGAGCAATATACGTGAATTGAGCGAGTGACGCACGTTAACATTCTCAGTAACTCAATTCTTTCGCTATGATTATAAGTGAGTGAAAGAAAAAATGTACTATTCCGATTTCCGCACTTACCAATTGGAAGTACTGTGCCACATTGTAAGTGATATGAAGAGTTCTTCTCCTATCGAACATGAAACTCCTGGTGCGTCAACGAAACAATGGTGTCAACAATACAAAGTGGTTTCAACAGTAAACTGGTGTCAGCAATCAAAATATGTTAACAGTTTGAGAAGTGGTGTCAACAGTTGGACGATCTATGAAAGGAGACAGGTGTCGGGACCAGGTTTTCACTACTATAAGTGGTGCTATATCAGAGCGACTGTATGTTCGACCTACAAAACCCCGACTATCCCCGATGGCTAGGCAAGCTTGTTCAATGTCAGAGAGAGCTGCCTGCAGCAGCTGTCAAACGTCACACTCCTCTTTTCTCTTGTTAGGCTAATTATCCTGCCGACAAGACTTTCTCACACACACAGTATATTGCTGACACAAACCTAAACCTAAATCGAGCAGCAGGAGCGATGTCAATCAAACTTTACGCGTCATCGGATAAAAATAGAGGTAGTGTATCGAGTGTGTGTGTATAAACCACGAGTGTTTAAACCTGGGCACGAGCAACACCGTGTCACGTGACGCAACACGTGACTTGTCACGCGTTGCCAAGACAACAATCTGATTGGTAGCAACGCGCACACCGCGCGCACACACTCGTCAATTAATTGGTACGGTGTTTCAGGCGGAGTTCCTGTTTCCCTCCTCCTCTCTCCTGTCAACGCAGTGACATGGTGTAAAAACACAGGTTCCTGAAGCAGAGGAGAGAGTGTTGGGTCCGTGCCAAGACGTGTGTGTCTCATGGAACTGCAGCAGACAGAACCGTTGTTTGTTGTGATGAACCAGACAGCAAAGGTAACATTTGGAGGTGACAGAGATGCCAACAAGGACACTTTATTCAGAACGGGTTTTTGGTGCATTTTAGAGGGTATGAAAACAGTAAAATCGAATATTTCGAATCAATACCATTTGTTCTGTACCACTCTATGTAATGGGCCCAGCGCTGCATTTTCCATATTTCCATGAACCATGATGTGTAGTTCATATGATTCGATTACCATCTCCCATACACAACAATATGAACATTGAACGTGCTCAAGAAGTTAATGCACTCATGTCATGACCCAAAACCGACCTTATCACTGACTGTCATAATGATGACTTCATGGAACACTGTCATCTGATGAGACCCGCCATGTTCCTTGACAGGTTACAACTCCTGTCCACCCGCCTGTCCATGAAATTACGGTCTTGTCTCAGACGAGGCTGTCATGACACTGTGTCATAAAATCATCATATTGTGACGAGACGAAATTGACATGACCTAACACCCACACTATGTAGTGGCTATGTCAGCACCAAATGACACGTGACATATGTTACGTCACTGTCAACTCAACACGATAGTACAGCTCTGTATAGATGGAGAACGCACTTCACAGCGAAAAACTGTCACAAGTATATTATTTCTCCCCCACTTATGTGGACGAAAACTGATAACTGACAGGAGATTTTCCTACACGTTTGACACATGTTAGAAATAATAAATATTAGTCAATAACCCCACGTGTCACACGTGTGTCAAAACAGCTGGCTGTCTAATTGTCACGGCAACCAAAAATACACACAATAAAATAATATAGGAAAAGAAGCAAATGGGTACTGGGCAGCGATATATTTTGTAATGTCCGATAGTAATGGTATTGGTAAAATATAGTGAAACTACGTATTAGTCCAAGTCAGACTAGGATTTTCTTTTACAGTAAGAAGAACCAGAGTCTGAAGTACTGAATATTGATAGCTGTCATTATGTGACAGCTTTATACTGGTCACTATAATTTATGCGAGGTTAGCTATTGGTTTTGGATTATTGAAATCTAACTAAAGGTAATCTGAGGGTGAAAAACATCGGGCTATTTATAGGTTCATCACCACAAACACCAATCTGACAACAACCACGATTCTTGGTTACCCTGGAGGTGACCCAAGTACAATCCCATGATCCCATGATCATTAGCATAGCCCGGCGGTCCCATGATGAATAGTTATATGTGAGAAGGGGGCATGTACTGATTGTGGTGAGGTAAACAGCACAATATATTATGGGGGTTCTCATCCCCGATTAGGAATAATATACTAGGGTAGTAAGGGGGTATGCGAAACAATGGACACTCTGTAAAGCTGAACCTGGATTCGACACGTCATTACGAAAGTAGTTTATCTTAATCGTGTGGACTGGGTCTTTAGCAGACAGTTAAAATCGCAAAGACGCGAAACATGCATCGTGAGAACCTAAGAAAGTGTTCGTGTCTTGTGTGCGCTTATTCCATAGTTATGAGGTCTCAACGAATATGACAGTCAAATTGAATGATGTGCGATGATAAGATTTTGCTCCGAAAAATAATCAGCTTGAGCTACATTCTTTGAACCTTACCTTGCCTCCAGGTGACAAAAAACTCATGGCATTGTTGATTTTCCTCAACTTCTTTAACATTTCTTGACAGGAATGGAAAGTTAAAAATTCAAATAAGGGCATGAACAGACAACACCCAAAACAAATACTATATTCGAACACAAAACACATCTGCTTAAAGAGGGCACTTCGCTCAAAGACAAAAGCCGGAAGTAAGTACTCTACACAATAATATCGCGCGCGCGTCTGGAGTTCCCATAGCAACCGCTGTTACCACGTGACAAGACATAGCTCACAAAGCGGGAATTTCCACACCAAATAACACAGAGGATAAGTATATAGCACCAAAACAACAATTATTGTAGATAGCTATTTTCTGTCCTCTGTAGTACTTGCAGAAAAGCCGTACTTCTGCCGTGTTTTTGACACATGGAGTGAACACAGTAACCATGTGAACAACAACTGAGCGGTTTACGAACGAATTTACCAAAAACACAAACGTCGCGGCATCTATCCCAAAATCGCAACTACACCGATAAAAACAAATTTGTACCGGGAAACATTATAAAGTCACGAGAAAAGACTTGGTGTGTGCGTGTACGTATGGGCAAAATATCGACCAATGTCACACATTGACATATTGTCACCAATAAAATATGATCACCCAAATATGTTGGTGTTGTGACAACATTATTAAATCATATGCAGGATAGATTTCCTGTCATCTGTTCGAAATATATGTCAAGGGGTCTGCGAGCCTAAGCAATTAACCTAATTAGCCTTATTAACCTAGAGTTCATCATAATTATTGTGCAGAGGGAATAATCAAACTTCAATCGGTAGAACGTATCTGTTATCAGTATACTATCGTGGTGAAATACAACCCTGGTTAAGAGCGGTGAAATTCACAAAGTGTGAAAGTGTGAACTACGATAATAGTAGGATTGATAGAGCTTCCCTATGCAGTGTACTGCAGCTGTCTGTCACATGAGAAATGCTAATTGCTGATTGGCTACCGCGCGTACTCTAGTGAAATACATGTAGAGTTAACGTGCGAAATATGATCAGGATTCAGAAAGTAAGATTTGAAATCGACATATTTCTATTTTAGAGCCTCGATATGAGAAGTAGGATAGAGAAGCGATAATCTAGCAAAATTGTGCAAAATTGTGGATAGTGGATATTTATAACTTCACAGCTACATTAAAGCAATAAGAACGCATATATGTCTTTAACTGCAGCTCTTTACAAGCAAAAGTGAGAAACGAGAATGAAACCAATGAAACCAGAGAGTTACTCGGAAATGAAAATAACGAAATTATAGTGCTAAGTTAATCAAAACCACTGTCAGTATATTGAACAGTCAGTAAACTGTCGAAGTATGAGCGGGAAAGAGAGACATAGCCAGCAACACCTTAATATAACCCACAGTCCACACGCCTAGAGAGAGAGCATATGATAATTTTTTGACAGTTGGGCGAGGGTTCATTTCCCTCACACGTGCACTAAATAATGTCACGTGATAATGTCACACGTGCAATAAATCATGTGATAGTGTCACACAGATAGATAGCAACGTCTAGGGTAGGTCATATTTATATTTATGTAGAGTGAAGTTTCCATGATCTACTGCCATAGCAAGATTTACCGCATTACGACACTATCATAGTTCACACTTCAGCACGATTCGGAAGATTACAATGAAATCACGAGTCACTGAAACTGCTCTGGAGTGAGCCGCGCACGCGCGCTCTGAGACCACAGTTCTCGGAATTTTGATATTTACATGATGACATTACTAGACCAATACAATGATATATGCTGCTCCAGCAGCAATGATATGAGATAAGTGAGTGGTTTACAAGCGGCGATTAAGAGAAAAGAAGTGGTTACCATGGTAACGGAGGGGGTGCCAGGCAACCACTTGGCGCTTCCATGGAGACATACCTTCATGGGGTCTCGCGAGGCACTCGATTCGCTGAACGTTCTACTGCAACTCAGATCCTGAGGAAAAGATAGTTTGTCTCAATGTAAAATTCAAAATATGTATATCCGTAATAACTCTTTTAGTCTTTAGTATGAGTTAAAACTTTTAAGATGGCTAAATGGAAATGTTAGATAGCCCAATGTGCTTTAAAGTGTTTTGTGCTTTGTAAGAAACAACGTGAACCGTGTAGACTTGTCTGTGCATAGAATCAGCTAAGTTATAAGGGAAAAAAAGAATAAAGAAAAGGTACAAAATAAATGATCTCGGTATGGTGCCTTGCAATAAACTATGTCGGGGTTCCAGCAGCCACTCAGATATTGTTGACATTAAAGCGCTGCCAACGCATGCCAAAACCCACAATTTTAAACAATCTCACATGCTCTCACACATTGAAATCACCGGCTCAATCTCACACACG
Organism: Beroe ovata; assembly: GCA_946803715.1. Lineage (NCBI taxonomy): Eukaryota > Metazoa > Ctenophora > Nuda > Beroida > Beroidae > Beroe > Beroe ovata. Next base: position 61,527 of record CAMPET010000114.1, read on the forward strand.
CATATATTCCCAGACACACACATCTCACCTCACCCAACAACATCCCACGAATTGGCCTGGTGCCAGGTGGTGTGTTTGCTCGTCTGTCAAACGGAGACTTCTTCTCCGGGATTCCTGGCTCGATGCCAGACAAAGGACACAGCAATTGCGGTCGGGTGCTTCCCGATCCTTGAATACGTTGGGAGGGAGTGCTTTGAGAGAGTTTGCCTGACATTTGTGATGCTGATGAGCCGAACTGTGGTGGATGTGACTCACTTAGGGGTGGATTGAGATCGAATTCAAAGAGGTCGTCAAGATCAGAAAGAAGCTGGGAGTCGGAGTCTGAGTAGACGAAGATGCCCCGCTGTCTGTGTGGAGCAGCTGATCGGGACGAATGGTGGGAGGAGGGGGAGTGGTGGAAAGCGGATGAGTCTGCGTGAGATGATCTGGAAGAGGATCGGAGAGAGGCGGAACTCCGTGTTTCTGAGGAATACGGGCTCCGGAATGGGTTTGTGTTAGGCCCGCTGTAGTAACCTGAAGACGCACTACTGCTTGAGGCAGGTAGGAAGGGATTGGTTGAAACACCACTGGATGATGTGGCTCTGGAAGACATCGTTTCAGAAGGCCGGGGTCCCGAATCAGGGACCTGGTAGTGGGTCTCATGATGGTCAATGTCATGGAGGTGGTCAGGGAGGTGGTGACCGTTCTGGTAAATCGCACTACTGACAGACCCGGTGTGCTTGGTGTGCTCAGTACTGCCTGTTTCTGATGGAGGTCGGGGCGGGGGTCTGACAGAATTGACCGACTTGGTGGAGTTCCCCCTTGATCTGATCCCCGGTTGTGGGTCTGGAGGGGGGAGGGTGGGGACAGGTCTGGTTGGGGGCGGCATGTTGTACGCTCTCCTGTCCTGGTCTCGATACCCAGTGCTCCGTGTGTGAGGGTGCATGGGTTGTCTGAGGTTGTTGTAAAAACTGTCAGAATACGTTCGTCTGTGCTCCACATTCCCACTCTTCCAGTCAGGTAGTTTGTTGTTCTCCGACCCTGAGTTTGTGTTGCGTGACTTCCCCTTGCCCTGCTGCAGTGCTTGGAATGAGAATGAGTCATCCTGCTCGGATTCCACGTCCAGGGACATGAGATCAACGTACTGTCCCACGTCCACATAATCTGGGTCCATGTCTCGGAGCAGAGAGTGATCGGGTTTCATCCTGGATATCGCCCCCAGCTCCTGCTCCCATACATTGAGTTCCAGCCTGGACTTGGCCGCGAGGACCATTGGGGTTTTTGCTAGAGGTTCGATCTTGAGAATGTACTGCGGGTCACTGTTGTTATCGTACACAGCAGTGACTTTGGAACCGGGAATGTAGATGGATTGCAGCGGCCACTCATCTTTCCCCGTGATGTACTCTCTGAGAATGTGACCAATCACGACGTAGTGACGCTTATCCCAGCTCTTCTTCTTGTTCGTTTTCTTCAGCGTCCCGGACAGCAAGACTGTGTCTGATGATCCCGACATGTGACCCGTGGACTCCGGTCGCCGCCCCTTGCTGATGGTAGAATTGAACTCTGCCTCGATTGCAGCAGCTAGGGATTTCTTAGCCACGTCCGAATCCGATGGAGATCGAAGGAGAGTGTGTTTTCCCTTGCTGAATGAGCCCCTCTCGCGACCAAGCGTGATGTCTTTGAGTGCGGACAGTTTGGATGTGGCAAACTGTTTGATGGTCGGTTTTCGGACAACCTGTGTCTGTTCATTATTCATTCCCGCCGCTTTTCTCAACCCCTGAACCCACTGTTCTCGAGCCTGTTTGTTCTGAGCCGCGAGGAAGATGGTTTTTCTGCCGTCACACCATATCTTGAAGACCCACTCCCTCTTGTGCTCCTCATCAGCACAATGCACTATGGAGTAATGGGGCAGGTACACTTTGCTCACAGAGAGATGGTCACTGGGCGATTTACTGATGAACAGACAGTTATCCGAGCAAACACACCAACGCTGGATCCAGGTCAGGCGGGTTTTGCGCATGAGAAACCCGTACAGGGGCTGTTTGCTCTCATCACTCCCTATCTGTTGGTCGAAGTCGAATATTTTCCTGGCCTCTGCCTGGATTTAAGTGGATTTATATCACAGTTTCAGATGAGTGGATGCTATAACGATGAGAGAGATAAGTTTTCAACCGACTCACCATAAGTTGATCTCTGGGACTACTACTTTCTTCCATTTGAGCTGTTGGCCTGAACAGATTCGGTTGAGAAGTGATATCATTCCATCAATTTGCAAAAAAGTTTCTTGCGGAGCGCGCCTGTGCTGCACAAAATGCGCGCGCGCGGCTTACACGACCTAAGTCGAGTTAAGCCTACGTTGAACTACCAACAATCAATGTTTTCGCGCCGTACGTAAACACGCAGAAAGTGCGCTTTCCCGCGAACTTTTGCACCAAATCGAATTACCACCAAGATTTTCGAATTGTCTGAAATTAAGGCTTGACCGACACCATCCCCCGCATTCATCAACTTTATCTTAATTTCATTTCAAGATTGTCAGGCAAAATAACGTGCGTGTAAATTAACGTGTCATTATGCTGTCTTATGAAGAATGTGAAACCTTGGCAAGGATGTGATTATTGCTAATTATGTATCCAAGGTAAGGGAAGGCGAGGAATCAGATCGTGTCTCGCTCGTCAAGCCTTGAGGGTGGTGACAAACGATCGCTCATTCCATGTTGCAAGCGAGGTTACCCTCAAGGGTCTGTGTATTGGGGTTACTCTTGATTTAGGTTTCTTGGCACGGGGCAAGGTTTGCTAGCGATAACCCATGACATTCATTGCTCCTAAGTAGATGCTTTGTATGAGTGTTGTGAGTGTCTCATTTACCCAAACAATGAGTGAATGTCTCGCCTGCCCCAGCTATAAAGGCTGGAAGCAGAAATGCATCCCTAACATACAGAATATGCCCCACATAATATGTTAGGTATGCATAGCTCCATGAATGAATAGGATATGCAGGTGCATGACGGTCCCTAATCACCAATTAGTACCACAGTGTAGTTAACTGATCAAGTACACAAACACAGGCTACATGCCCTGTGTGCAGTGATATTCGGTATCACCCAATCAGAGCTATGAATTAGTATCACATGACTATTGACCATCAGATTAATGATCATTATCATACAGGCTGGAGAGGCTATGTTTATGGTATATAGCTTAACTCAAGATCATTCTGAATGGGTAGAAGACGATTAAGACCTAAGTTTGTGACGAGAAAACCGAAGAAATGGATTTTCGATCAATGTTTCTGAGGCGAGATTTCAAACGCACTTCACAGATGACCCATGAAATGCGCCAAAGCTCAATTTCAAGGGCCATTAACTAACAAACTCCTTGAAGTGAAGCATTAAACAAATTGGAGATACTACCAAAATAATCCCGAAAAACGGAATGTCTAGCACCGATCCACCCGAAAGTGGTGCGTGGAAAGTAACGTCTGAGTAGAAGGAGTACTATGAGAATCTCCTATGAACATTGAACAAATCATGATGATTCAGTTTACACTGCCAAGTGACATGATCATGTTTCACGAGTAAACGCGAGAGAAGATGTTGTACATAATAGCTAGAGTAAGTGTGATGAGAAAGTGGTGAGATAATCATATCTCACACTTCACCATATCATTGCGTGTTAAATATTCTCGCATTGGATGATAGAGAATAAATTCCCGAATAGTAGGGACAATATAAGAGATAGTGAGATCATTCTAGAATGATCCGATGTTAGTTATTTGTATGAAATCTATTCAACGAAATGTGTTGGATGATGCTCATGAAACTGCTACTAAATTTCCATTCTCCTAAAGCATTCCATCACAAATGACCCATTGTCCCATTCCATATTACTTTAAATTGAATATTTAGCAGTGTTATATACGTGGGAGTTAATTACACATGGCAACACGCCAGACTCACGCAGTTCACGTGATTCACACAGATCACGTGATCAAAATACTTGGCTACTCATCGCGAAGTTTTGCCAGACCTGCCAACAGTTGTATCTATACATCGTCATCATAACCCACGCAGAGTGTCACTGTTGCTATGACAACATACCGAGATGGTGGTATTGTTGCATTTATCGCAAAGCCGAGTGCCGATGAGTTATGCACGTTGGTTACCACGAGCAGTGCTATAAGTCCAGTTATTGAACTGGAGTAGCTAGGCTGAGCTGGTTTTAGTAAAATCCACAGGTATTCTTGTGTATTATGGAGGAATTTAGACTTGTGTACTCTAAGAGGAAGTTAGACTGAGAGAGGATTCTGACGTCACACTTGAGTGTTTAAGAGTAGTACTGCACGTATCCATTGTTCAACGCAGAATTACACTCAAATAGCTCACTGCATAACTCACATGAACATATTATTATTATTGTGTACGTTATGACATGTAAACAATGCTAAAATGCATATATTGATGCTGTAGAATTTCGAGCAAGGTCTCAGCAAGTGGTTGACTATGCTCATAACATATCTGTGTCACAGTAGTTCATTCCGACTTACGTACAACAGTTTCCAAAGTAAAACTGGCAACTCGAACTATTCGGGGCTTGCTTACTACAACCAAGAACCATTGACCAGTGACCATATTACATAGGATTGCAGTGATTGGGTCAACTACGACCTTTATGGGAGCTAAATGTGAAGCATCTTAGAATACGTGGAATAGTGTATTGGCGGAAAGAGGTATAACCAATGAAAAGTAAAATCATGCTGGCAGTGATGAACGAAATGTGGAAGTAATGACGAGAATTTGAGTTGGAAATCGGCGGCGAACGCCTCTTTCAGGAATTTCCTACTCAAGCCGTCAAATCATACTATGATCAAAATTTCAGAGAGGAACAGAATTACGGGGGGACGATTATCATTACTGACGCGGATGCACACGAAAACACACTTTCCTACTCACTTTTTATTGAGTCTTTTGGTCGTTGGAGCTCCCACGAATGTCTCTGGCTCCTCCTGAAATAAGTAATAGCTAATGTTAAATTTCCGAATGTTATTAAACGCTACGCCGTCACCACCAAATAGGTAACCGTGCCACCTGAAAATTCTTCGCCCGATTCCATACGAATACTATCCATCACTCTGTACCATCCATCCCCGTGTATTTTTGAGCACTGAATCGATTCCCGCTCGTATTTTGGCCCTATCTGGCTTCCCTTAAGAGCCGTTCATCAGGTGACATTTATTAACCTAACATCTGAGGAGAAATTAGGATTTTTTCGATTTTCCGATGAGCTAGCTCAAAAAATTCCTTCGGATTTGAATTCTACGTCAAAAAATAGGCCAGGAACACTTACTTTTAGTATGCCCCCTGTAAAATTGTTTTTGGTCGTTTTTTGGTATCGGTGTGTCTCATTGACTTTCGCGTTTCTGTTGTGTTTGCTTCCAACATGTTTACATTGGTCATTTGGGCGTGGTTTTACGGCGAGTTTGAACATCAAATGATCACAACGAGCATTGATACTTATAGTGTGAGAGTAGGAGACATGAAATGGTGGAAAATAAGTGTTGTCAGTGCGAGTTACGTCCTCATTTGAGAACTTCGAAATCGAAGTATAAAAGTGTGGAGTCAGTCGATTCAATTTTACCGATACACCGATCAGAATTTCGAAGAAAATTTTTTGTCCCGTTTTCATGCAAATACTACGCATTCCCATGTATTTTTGAACGCAAAATCGATTCCCGATCGAATTTTGGCCCTATCTTGCTTCCCTGAGGCGCTATAGGTAATAGGTATTTTATGTGACTTCGAGAAATAATTTCAATTTTATTGACTTCCTGACTATTCAGCAACTGTGATGGTTTAAGCCATGGTTTTGTCTGATAGCTAAACAGTCCACTCATCCATTTTAACCATCCTTGCTGTGACCATTACAAACATCTTAATAAACTGACCATTGCAGTGTTACCATCATGACATTGTAAACAAAGTTGACATTTGACACGGTATTTATCAATGGAGGGTGGGGTTTTGGCAGGCATAGAGGTGGTATCAGGGTACCATACACAGAGTGGTACTTATAAAGTTGTACCAGGGTCCCTATACCAGGTACCACGATGTGAGGCCTGGTCACAAAGTGGTTGTAGTCTAATCAAACCCGTGGTTATTGGTACCTAATATTTCATTTTGATGTGGTCGCACTATAATACATTGGCGACGAATGTAAGAGAGTAATTTACTTTTCGTATAATGTGGGTGTATAGAATAAAAAATGTAATTACTACTAATATGAGGGAAGGTAATGCTGTAATGGAATTTTTGACGTTTTCCTTATCAATCCGACATTCTGTCATAAAGAAGTGCTGAAAATGAATATATTCCTATTCAACGATGACACGTGATTTCAAGATAAGGGAGATAGGGAGGGCGTGGTTCAACCCGAAACCTAGGTCCTAGGTGGTGACAAACTTGCACAACGTGCTTTAGGAAATCGAAAGTAAAATGATATACTTACTCAATGATTCTCACGGTTTCAAACAATTCCAATAATTCGATTCTCGGTAAATTGAGATAACATCTGTATTCTCATTTTCCACCCTTATATCTTGGAATTAGAAGAAAATTTCTGGTATTCCTCTGGTTGCGAACTCAGACAATTGATGATGATGTTGTACATTGAAAGTATTTTCTCCAATTAAAGACTAACCACTGTTTCAATTGTCTGAGTTCGCAACCAGAGGAATACCAGAAATTTTCTTCTAATTCTAAGTAACTATGCGACTCTTGAAAATAACCCCCCTCCAAATGTTGATCTTATATCTTGGAAACAAGAACTTGTTTCATGAATTGGCTATATCATTACACACACACACACTGTTTGGACTTCAGGTTATTGTGACACCGGGTACCCAGATAAACGCTCCAGCTTATTCTCCAGAAGGAACCACGAAACTAGAAATGGGCAAAACACCACGCTATCTCTCTATCTGGGGCCTCGATACTTGACATTTAGTTACGTTACACAATACTGGGTGATNGTGTATGTGTGTGTGTGTGCACCCTGCAAACAGATGCCATTATATCGTGTTTACTGGTAGTCCAGGGAGTATATTCCCCATTTCCCCATTATATTCAGCACACAAACACACACACATACTTTACTAAGACAACACACATAAACACACGCACATGTTAGGACAAAGAAATGGGGTACTGAGTAGAATCACGTGGCAGCCAGCCCTCGCAGGACACTGATTGTGTGTGTGTGTGTGTGTGTGTGTGTGTGTGTGTGTGTGTGTGTGTGTAGCCGTTTTTTCATCAGGCTCACACAGCTTGCTTACACTGAGGTTACTCAAGCTATTATAAAACACGGGGACGTTCACCAGACTCCAGCTATTACCAGTTATGAAGGTATACAGCAAAATCCTGTCGAGTATACTAATGTTTCCAGTGACACACAGATACACACATAGTATAATTGTGTAATTGGGGGGAAGAGGGCGCTGTGAATCATTGGTAAAGAAGAGTGGAGACGGCAAACACCGAAATCTGGTAATCGAGACCCTCCATTACCCGGACAGCGTCAGCTCAAGTGAAGTTTATGAAGGAGTAGCCGCGCCAATATAAGTTGGAGATCTCTCATCACACAAAGAATGTCTTATCTCCAACTGCCGGATTCTGCACGAAGCGGATTTAGACTCTTGTCCAGCGTAATAGATATGTTGTCAAACATTCTACATTAATGACCGATCAGAATGAGCCAATGTCCCGGCTTATCAGAGAGCCACTTTGCACCAGTCGGTCAAGATACAACATTCATTGCATGCTGTAAAACACTTTCAAACAAACACATTCTCTCTCAATAACATTTAAAAATACTCATTGTAATCCTGCATAATGAGTAGCAGTAGCTTTGTCATATTAAACATGCGTCAATCAGTTCGGAGAGATGATAAAAATAGCTATGAGTGTTAAAATTATTAAAAAAGCGTCCTATAGAAATCGGTGAATATTTCATCTTTCAAAATCTTTGGCTGGGATTTTGAAGAATTCTTTGTAACTCGATAGTCGATTGCGATAGATAACTCACTATTACTGCCCTCCTTCTCCTAGATTAAACCCAGTAGGTATTATTCAAATCCATGTGTAGACACAAAACATACAAATATGTGTACATACGAACAGACACACACAGACACACACAGACACACACACACACACACACACATTAATATTGGGGGGAAATAACCGCCAAATCATGACCACAGTAATAAACTCACACTGGCTCCACATGCTAATGCAGTAAGTACCACTGACCCACGATTCAGGAGATATATGGGTATGCTATTGGATGCATAAACAGGATTAATGGTGAGGCGGGAATCATGGTTTAGAGGAAACACTTCACACGGGAAATATGATAATAGAGAGAGGAGGCAGTAGAAATTCAATCACGGTGACAACAAGTAGAACTGACACTGTCACAGAGAAATAACAGCACAGCCACAAATTACAATACAGTATTATCTTGCATTCATCCTCAATAAGAGGAATATGGTTTCCCCCATTCTAGTGTAACAATGAACAATTGACACAAAGGTGTTTCTCATTACTTCTCAAAGAGGGAGAATCTGTACAATTGTTAAATGTGTATGACAGTCGCTGTCATTGATTGGCTGTCACAGAATGTCACGAATCCTCATCATTGAGTGATTGCTCCTTTGAGAGAAAGGTGATATCCTGCAAAATGCCACTCCCATATATTCAATGCATCACACGATGTCTCACCTGCGCCTCGACGAACAAGTCCGGGTATTCCTCATCCAGTATTTCCTGTGTTGCCATGGTAACTGGTACTGTTACCATGGTGTTAGCTGGTGCTGACACCATGGCAACAGGTTCTGATAGCAGTGCTGTTGCTCTCATTACTTCATTACTCTATGGGAATTGATTGCGCGGTAGACTACTTACTCTTCAATCAAAGAGAAAACACGAATAGCGGACGATGAATTTAAAAACCTAACCGGGAAGACCTAATTCTACGGTTATCAACTCAAAGATCTAAGAAATGGTTATGTTAACATTTGTTTAAACACTGATCGAGCAAAACTCTGCGTTCAACAACACGACAAGTACACACGAGAAAGAAAGAGAGAAGGTATGTGTCAGTACAACAACAACTACAACTGGGATATATGGAATGTACCCAGCAACAATTCCTCCCTGTATATTATACAGCTCCTGTCATCACTGTCCAGCAACACCCACAGGCGGAGAGATACATGTTAAAACTGATGGTCAAATCTTATATACTTTTAGCTGTAGGTATGGTCATCGGTATGTGAAGCCTGTACACTTCCCATACCTTGCAATATATGTTTTCTATCATGATGTGTTTTAGTTTGAAGCGTGGGTCTCATGTTAGTTTTTAATAAGGAATCTTGACATTCCACTATTTGACAGTTCTTATTCAATCAATGTTCAGACTGCCGAAATGTCTCCCAACTTGCTCAGGATATAAAGAGAGGCTTGTCAACTGCTTTTGTTATCATTTTACATCAGCTGTCATCTATAATCCACTGTTAAATACTCCAGTACCGCGCTATTACCACCCATTGTCGTCGAGTAATTAGGATGAAATGACGAGACTCTAGCAAGAGAGAGGGGGGATTGGTCACAGGCTATATGGTGCGAATCACGTGACATCGGTTCTCGCTTTTCATCGGTTGTATCTTAGTTTTCATTCGTCAGTTGGCATGAAAAATCCGTTACCACCACCAATTCCGTTATCTATATTTACCCCCCCCCCACCACCCTTAGTGTTAATCTATTTGTACCAGGGCACAACACCCTAAATGGGTGACGTTATCACGGACAAATGTCCGATTATTATCCAGCTAATACTGCTATAGATTGTAATGAGTCGCTATTATATAGCCTGGCTATAATTTGGTGATTAGTATGGTGGTTTGGACTAATCGACACCCAGATACCATAGTGTGTAGCTGTACTGGGTAAGGTTGAGGCTGTGTAGATTGTACCGAGCGTCAACTTATCAATCTGATAGCAGCGATAAGATTGACATTGCGTCTGGCTATCGGCATTTCAGAAGCTCCTTCATAAAACACGACAGCAATCCAACACTATGTCTCATAATATGGTGCATACTCAAAACCTATTGCATTTCGATGAGAGAGTGCATCCCAATGAAACCTATGTTACATAGGCGTGATGAGGATTCTCATGCGATATGACAATATCAACATATTGAGAAGCATATTGACAGATCAATCGGAATGGTTTCAATTGGTTGTCTCATTAAACTATTGACCGCAGACACGTAGATACTTAGAGTTCAAATGACTAAATCTAAGTTGGAACTCTGGGATTATCTTATACCTACTCTATAACGGTCAATAATAACCACCCTATCCGAACCTTTTGCCCCGAGAATTCTCCCTTTCTATACGTCAACTGTCAGCTGGCAGCAATATACCACTAATTAAGCCACTTGTCAAGCTGTCAGAACACACGCGACCAATTGCCGAATGTGTCTACTGAGGAATAAATACTGAATCAATGTCGTTTCCTCTCTATAACTTGTAGATAGTAGTCTAAACGCAGTACAACTAAATGCTAGATTTGTCTAGGTATTGGGATAAAGTGATTAAAACACGGTAATAATGGTCTGAATCACCCAATCAATGAGTAATAAGCGTCTACATGAGTCATATTGATGTCAGACATGAGGAGCAGTTGAGAGTTCAATACAGAGTTTGGGTGTTTAGTGTGTATCTGTGCACAATAGCAGCAGTTATCTGCAAAATGCAACTTGACGGAAAAGAAATAAGAGATAAGCTTATTGTTAACCAATCTTCCCATCGACAGAACTCGCTGTGACGAATTCTACACAGAAGAGAGCTAATAGCTATCCAATTACCTCCTAATTGCCGGTTTAATTACCTGTCTCTCTTACCACAGCTATACCGGAAGCACACCTCTGAAGTCTTTGTCTATGTATGATTATGTAATAAGTGACTGTAACTTTCTTGTGTTATTAATAACTAACTGCAGGTTATAATAGATTGTTCCAGCAAACTTCACGCATTACACACTGCAACCCTCTGTTGCAGATAGCATCTATCTATAGCTTGGAGGAGAACATCGATCGCTATAATCTGTACATGATATCAATTGTCAGTTGTTAATAGGACAAATATAGTAACAAGCTGGCTCCCCAGCTGACATGCTCCCCACTGACATGCCCGTCATAAAGTCTAGCTCAAGTAAGAGCAATGAGCTGTATCTACCATGGTTCTCTAGATATTATCGTATTATCATCCAGTGCCAGATTCCAGTAGATACCGCACCAGTTGCCATGGTAACCTGACTGTGACATCTAGAGATAGTATCGACTCCTGGTCTTCAATAGATACCGTGGCAGTTGGTATGGTCACCATGGTAACAAGTATGATATGGCAGGAACTCATCTGGTTTCATCACACTCACAGATATTCATGGGCTATACCGCTATCAAGTATACCGGGGGTTTTATACTGTCAGATATTATAGATGAAGATATCCTGGGTCATGGTCATTTGCTCGGCGCGATCTAGCGCTAATCAGTGGAGGCAAGCAATTACTTATGGAGTGATGAAATGATGAAAGTTTTTACGATGTGAAAATGACGTGCGATGCTAGTTTGCGACGTCAGCCTGTCTCTATAGCTCGCTCTTGGACTTGGACTCGAGCCAATTGTGAAATGAGTGGGCCTGTAATAATCTGCATACAGATTTCATGCGCTGTGGCACACTTAGGCGAGACTCTGGAGATTCATGCGAATATGAACTGTGTAATAATTGAATATGTACTGTATCCGCAGCAGGGGAATATTAAGATGAGTTATTAATCAAATCGGGGATCAATACACCTTCTCACGAGCGTACATCACACGCCACTTCACACATCATTACCATGAGTGAGTGTGTGTGTGTGTTTGTGTGTGTGTGTGTGTGTTGTGTGTGTGTTTG
>CAMPET010000114.1:86567-104293 GCA_946803715.1 Beroe ovata
GCGCATGTTCGTTATTATAACAGTACCGATCACACTGGACACTATGGATATGCATAGGTGCAAATTCAATTAATTGGATTGAAGACAAAGGGACATACCGACACTGCACAAATTTACAGTTCTGTAAGCGAGGACATTGCAGCTAGGTGTGGTTCAAATCTAGATCTCACTTCTCAGTAACAGGTTTTGCAGATATACCATTGTCTCGGTACTGCTATCTTGATCTAGCAATTAACAAGACCTCTCATTTCATTGGAGAATTTGGCATCGATCTCTTATCACAATGGGAAACTTGGCGGTTTGCCAGGGCTAGAAACCGTGCAATTGCACCGTACACTTTGGAAGTGTGTCACGTGTGACTCGATTCCACACGAGCGTATATATCCACTACACAGATGTATAATAATGTGGGACACGGGCCTCATATCATACACGAGTACAGGATAAATGACATATCAATGTATAACAGTGATATGATACTGTCACTCACCTACACCAATACTACTACTACACTACCCCCTAGCAATAATTACACGTACATAGACGTACAACAACTGTCAACAGTCAATGACCTCTATAACTCCCAAGGGATATGTTGCTTTCATCAATTGTTGTTGCCAGGGAAACAACTCATATTGCTATGGACACAACAATCGGAGGTGATGGTTATCTACACAGTTATTAGAGGACTGTATGTGCAGGACACAGATCATATCTACATTCCATCCAAGACATAGCACACACACACACACACACATGACACACTCCTCTGTCAAAACAGACACATACGTCAATCGTCATTCAAATCTGCATTTCGCCACATATATCATCATTGCCACTGGAATTTTAATGTTGACACAATATAATGGGTCATTTCTAGAGTTTCAACGACATAACAGTGAAAATTCATTGGTTTTACTTATAACCGGTACGTAAAAATGCGGGTATAATGTTGATCGAATTACTATACGGTCTTTCTCAGACATTGAAATACGAGAGCAGTGACATTATTACAAAGTCAAATTTTGTGTGTCTGTGTGTGTTTTTGTGTGAGTGCGTGTTAGTAAGTGTCTACTGACATAAACTAACATGCGCATTGCGCATTGAGTGTAAGTACAAAGAATCGAGCATCCATTTTCAACGAATTATAAGAAGTGTTTCTAGGACAAGTGACGTTTAATAAATAAACGTCGATTTGAATGGAGGCTTGATCAAAATTTTGCGAGGAAGTCATGGTCACGTGTAGTTAGCAGGTCGAAACTCTTTGATAGAACAATAAGTGTCCACGTGAATTCAGTAGACCACGTTGCCAACAAACAGGTAAAACTCAGTAACAATATCTCTATTCTCTGTGTTTTCAGGTAAATTCAGTCAGACATAGTGCATGGACACTATGTCTGACAGGGCACGTAGTCCCATGCATGACTGAATTTACCTGAAATGTTTCTGTAATGTTTCTGTGACAGAAGCATTTCATGGCTTGCTTCATGAGTCACTGTAAAGTTGACCTCTAATAAAGTAACTAGTATTAAATCAAACACAAGATGTGACATGAAACTACACGAAATTATCGGGGGTGGAAACACAGCAGCCATGGTATTCCAGGAGTTACCAGATTAGATTTTAATAATCCACGGCTACTCTAATATGAGCCACGTTTAGGTCAAGAGTAAGTGTGTACTGTATGACCCACACCGTGTTTGCGTGTGAATATTTTTACACAGGTTCATGTTACCAACTTCATGCCTCCCTTGAATAGAAACTCATGTGAATTGATGAGAGTTTTGCTTGAATGTAGGAAAAATCACACATTGCCATAAATGGAATTCGTTGTAATTAACTGCAAATTAAGTCTAGTGACTAGTTTATGTCAGAGTCCACATGCATCTTATCAAAGTGATGATAGACTTGTTAGGTATGCTGGGTGGACTGTGTGAAAAGTATACAATGTTGAAGAATTATGATGTGTCTGGTTGAAAAAACTGAACTCATGAAAAAATGAAATATGATTTTGTCTACGATACCTGATCATTTTATGGGCTTCCTTAATGCTCTGTTCCATTGGTGGTGTCTGAAAGTACGTTAATCATGCGTCGAAAGATCTCCCGAACATTTCATATTTCATTGCATATTATGAGCATAATGGGTTGAATATGTTCGGCAATGCCCCGAAAATGGATGCATTGAAATACCAAAGATATGTAAGACATATTTATCTTAATGTACACCAATTATGTGGATTCTTGTTGCCATGGCTACACAGCTAGTTACCAGTTAACCTCACCAATGACTTAGCTGACCAACAATAAGATAAACTGCCAGATCTTGCAGTGCCCCATTATCTTTTCATTGTACAATGGGAAAATCTAATAGTAATAGGAAAATACTACAATATGAAACCTAGGATTGCACTAGAAACACATACCACATCACAAAACCAGGCACACTGCTGTATGTAACCATCTTCATGATGCTCATCTGAATCATAATCGCCCATCTCAGCTTGCAGTGCATACGCTGCTAACATAACCTCTGTGTTCACAGAGCATGCCAATTTTTCTTCAGAGATGTCCTTCTTAAGCTGACATACAAAGGAATACCTGGAATGGCAATGGATGAGAAAAGTCCAAGCAATACGATTTCATCAAGAGAAAATGGCCACAGAAATCTACTTTACCTTGTCATTTCTTTCTGTAGAATCTTTGATGGATCAGGTGGATAGAATTTGACTCTGAATTTAAACTGAAACCCACTTGAAGCACCTTTGAGGAAAAATATATGGTTGATGAACCTCTAAACCTGATATTGCTCTCTACGCATCATGAAATTGCAACAAATTATATAATCTTACCTCCAATCTGCTTGTGGATAGGCTTTTTACTCTGTAACCAACATGACAGATCTTGTAACTTGCCATGAGAGAAGCACAAACCAAAGTAATCCCTTTCTTCTAATTCCAGAAACATACATACTTGATTGAGGAGCTCTTCACCCTTCGAGCCTTTCTGCAGAGAAATAAAATCATTAAAGATCTGCCTACATTGACTAGTCATCCTAATCCAGCAGAAAGGAATTCATGTTTCAACCATACCTCTACTCGACAGGAGATAGTGGAGTCATCAAGCAACTGAACTTTATACTCAACTTTATTCTTATGTCCAGTAGTCATCCTATCAGAAATGGGGTTATCATCAGCACAGTTATTAATAGTCATGAGTCTCATTCACAGACACTCAGATTCTAGTATTTTCAAAAACAGCTTGAGTTAAGGAATATGTTTAATTTCGAAACGATTGCGGAGATGTTTCCAAAAAGAAAGATTCTTTTGAGAAATCAAAATACTGATCCATGGAACCATGGATGGACTAGAATAACTTTTGCGTCCACGATTGAAATAAAATCTTTGAAGCCGCGCGGGTTACGATCAATGATCGAATCAATGATCATGACAAATGTGTGACTGCTCAAACAAAAGTTTTATGATTTTTGTCGATCAAGGATGAACATTAAACCAGACCCTGTCGAGTGTCGAGAATTTCGTTTCGCGCGCGGCGCGAAATCATTCTCAGACGGCTGCTGACGCGACCGCGAGCTGCTTCGTGGCTTACATCAGCGGTTTGGCATCGCCCATAAGATTTATATTTTATAATTTCATTTGGTAATTTGTCAATTGTCATTTGTGTGAGTTGTCGAAATCACGCAGGTAATCACGCGCGCTTATCTTCATGGAATCAAAGCTACGTGTTCAAAAACGCGCAGTTTGTGCGCGGGATACCCTAAAAGATCATCGCCGCCTACGCAAACAACGGAGAAAATATGTGTGACATTTGGCGAATGATTTTACCATATAACCAACAAAGAACAAACTGATCTGAAGTCTGAACAACTGAAACAGAGAACCAATATCTTCAAAATTGTTTACATATCAACAATCAAATCATCAATAAGCAGAATATGTTCTAAAATCAACTACTGAAATAAACAAATAGACGAAAGGGGAATAATAAAAAAGAACATGCCAAGCAATATATCTGGTACAATTGCCTTTTAATAGTTTACAATCTTGTCATGATGTTCTGGCAAATAGTTTCCGCGAAGAGTTCTGTTGGTTCATATCTATAGTGAAAGAAAGCAACTAGCTCTCCAGCAGGGTCTAGCAGAACATAGAAAGCACAATCTGAATCCACATTAAAGATCCCTGCCTGTTCGCGAACCACAACATTCGTCTCAATATGAGAATCGTACATTTGAGATGTGAGCAGAACTGGGAGGATCGAAATCCCCGAGCCGCCCTTGGGAACAATCACACTCCTCCCATCCCGCTCAACGAGTTCGGCCTCCTCACAAAACTGAAGGTGAACCATATCACACACATCGTTCAGAAAATCCACTTCCTGATCCACCGACTCGGACGAGGAAACGCGGACCAGGAGCCACGAGTTCGTGTTCCGTGGAATATCAGTCCGGAAAAGTGAATCATTGATCATCGCGGAATAGGAGGAGGAGGGGGAAAAGTGGTCTCGAGTCTTGCAACGAGCTTTCCTCCCGGAGAAAATGAGCTCTGTCGAGATGAAGACAATCAGAGATGAGCACAGAGTGAAAAGTACAACGGAAATGGGATCAGAGGTGAATTTTTCCCGCCGGGATATTTTGGTGTTTCTCAAGATATCAGGGTGTCTGATAGCAGGCTGACAACGGGTGTTGAAATGACGGGGTCTTACTTTTCGTATCTGTTTGGAGTGTAGCAGAAGGGAAGCACATTGCTTGGTTGTGGAGAGACGATAGAGTGCTGCTCTTAGCATGGGATCATAGGGCTACATAGGGGGGAAGGAGATGTTAGATGAAATTGACAAAATTGTGTTTTCCAAAGACGAGCATTGAGCAGCATATATAAACCTCAAATTAGTAAGAATAGTGAACATTTCATACGACGTTTTGGTTAACAAAGTTATTAACATTCAAATGATGTAGTCATGCGACTGCTACAATCTGTAAATCAATTGACATCTTCACTCGTAGTTAATAATGATAAGTCCAATCAATCGTACAAACATAAACAAAAAAAATGATTACAAAATTGAAAACAACACAAAGATTTAACAAAAGTAAAACCACTATTCAAAACTCCAAAGAGACTTGCATCACATCTTCAAAGATGTGACAATTTTCATGTCATGAATATCAAATTCTATTGCCACGTGACCGGTTATCGACATGAAATTGTCATTAACTCGACAGAGATGAAATCTATGGAGCTCAGAAATATCATATGACGAAAACATCATACATTTATATCTATGATACGTTTATCACAGGTTTTAAGCTACGTTTTGCTATCTGAATCTTATCACTATCTGTCAGTAAGATGTACATCTATAGAAACATCTTAACGTAACTACTAACTAATCTCACCATTTCTAAACTCTAAATCCCCTCCAGTTACCATTTCTAAACTCTCACTCCCCTCAGTTCGCTCTCAAACTCCCGTCAAGTAGCGGCTGTGATCCGTCCATATCTGCTGATATCTCGGCATAGCCTGCGCCTGTGCGGGGAGAAGCGATACACCTGATGTAAATTACCTCGTTATAGAGCAGAGTTCCGATCATGAGGAGGATGAAGCCACCAATCTGCAGGAACCCATACCTGGGGGAGTGGGGGTGAGAATTGGCGGGGGGAGAGATTGAGGAGAGAGAATTGGGTTATATGAGAGTGGGGTAACTTGGGATGGGAGGATAATGAGGATTGTGAGGATTGTGTGAGGATTGTCAGGGTTGTGTGAGGATTGTCAGGGTTGTGTGAGGATTGTCGTGTCTACCACTCACGTCATGTCGAATGACTCCCCGTAGGAGGACAGTATGAAGTAGTGTATGATGAGATCTATAACCCACACTAGGATTGTTCTGCATGCATCAATCAGTGTTCTGTGAACTGCTGTCAGCGACTGGAATGTACGGTAATGTTAGACAGGACTATGCTATCAAATTCATTAAAAATGAGCAATGTTATCAACATTGACAATTTGATTACAATGTTATCAAAATTGAGTTAGGAGTTATTATCGCCATACCTTCGTAACAGATAGCCCAAAGTAGTTGTAGAACGCAATGCTCAGCAGATACGCAATTCCAAACCCCAGAATTGCCGGATTATTCCACATCTACAACGATAACATAACAACAGTCAACTTGATAATAAGCGACAGACTAGAGCAGAAATTTGATAAAGCTACCAATTTGATGCTACGTAAAAAAGCACGCAATTTTTCATCATTGGAGAAAAACTAGATGTCACCAAATGTATGAAATCGGGAGTTGGGGAAACGCTGAAATCGCGAATGAAGTCTCAAACCTGAGCTATAGCATCGAGCGAGTTCTCGTAGCTACCATGTGGACCGTTGCCAGGGATAAAGTAGCAGATGGGCAGTACTATGAGTGACATGAATAACACTCCAAACGCACCCTCCATTCCAACGACCTAGTGAGTTCACTATTGTACATTGTACAGTATACATTGTACACTACATTGTACACTGTACATAGTACATTGCTCACTATACAATACGCAGTGTCTACCTGTATAGGGGGTACATTGTGTTTCTTGATGAACAACTCTTCAATAATCATCTGCGATGCACTCACTAACTGCGCTAACAATATCAGCACGATGCCTAGCAGCATCTGACCTGAGATAGAGCGATGCTGTGACATGTGACTCATGACTGTGACATTTGACTGTGGCATTTGACACGTGACAGAGAGTAACAAGACGTGTTACACACTGTGCTTCCATTTACAGTACTGAAAACAAACGAAAAGGGGGACTATGTTATGGAAATATCAAAAACCGTACGGCTACTGTATATGAAGAGCGGTTATAAAGAGAAGCTAGGAGCAGTAATGTAATGAGAAGGAGTGAATCATGTGGGGTGTGAGTATAATACAAATCAGCTCGGTGCTCATTATCTCCAACAAAAGCAGGGTAATGTAACACGGGGGAATTTATAATTGGGTTGTTAACACCAAATATAGGGGGGTGAGCAACTACTGCAACACTGCTAAGGGTGGGTTAACCGTTAACAATAGGTCAACTAAATCAACATGGGGGTCGGGGTGTAAATAGTACACAATACACATATTTCTATAATCAATAATGATTAAAATTATGGTGGTGTCTCGACCCTCTGGTCTCCTTTTTGCTGATTATCAGTGTACTGTATTGCCATTACAGCATCTGAATTCTAAATCGATTCAGATACCTCAAACGATTACTCATGACTAATCCAACATTTACCCGTATTATAGACAAGATTCCTACTAAATATTGTTAAATTACCATGGGTAACTCCAGTCGTTGCGTTATCCTCTTCAGCGAGAACAGAGGAGAGCCCCACCAAGGATAGCCCCACCATGACAACTGCCATCCCAATCCAGCTAGTCGGATACATCTTCCTCTTCAGGAAAATCACCTAGGGGAGGGGTGAAGAGGGAGTTTTTTGTGATACTTGTGGATAGATGAGAATTGAGGACCTGCGAGACTTCCAGTCCCAGAGCAATTGATATGTAATTTTAAAGATGCAAATTGTACATTGAATGCAGTGTGGGGAATGAGGGGGCATATAATTATTGTTTTCATTATTATATTCAACTATCTTCAATTAAACGTTTGTGAGTACATAACCCACCGATAAGACTCCAGCGAATATGATGATAGCACCCCTTAACATCTGCCACACAGACGCCGGCACGTAGAGCAGACCAATTCCGGACAGAGTGGTGCCAATGAGGTCACAGACAGTGGGGACCACGAATATACCAGTCTGAACTTGCCTAGACACACGGACAAAGAGGGTTGCAGTAGCTATAGAAGCCAACAAACTTGTTTTGTTACCATGACAACAACATCATCACTCACTCAGTTTGTACTTCCCCACTGTTATCCTGTTGAATGTTCTGTTCCAACTTCTTCCTCCTCTGTCTTCTCTGTATCTCGTAGACAATGAGACAGACAGCTTCACCGTAGAACATGAGAAGTGTTTGGAACCACGGGTGATTGAACTTGTGCTCCACCCCATATATGCCTGGTAATTGATGATCATAACGATAGGATCAAGCAATAAACTTGCTGCTATGTAAATCGCAGTATGATTCAAATAATTTTTCCAAATTAATACCAGCAGCTGTTGATTGATTTTGAGCTTTCTTAGTGAGAGTGTTGAGTGAGCCTGTGACCAGCATCCCAAGTACAAGGATTGTCGTGTACACTTTGAATCGCGCCATGTACTATAGTGGAGTACTCAGTACGTAATGATTTGCAGATTTATTAACTTTAAACCTCAAACATTTGCAAACGGGCTTTGGAGATCAGTGAAAAACAATGATAGGGACAAGGTCAGGGAAATCAGATAAAAACATGGGATTATCAAAGAACAAAATCGTCAACTCAAAACGCCCAACTTATACTCAAAAACTGCTGATAACAAGTGCAAGCTGTCTGCAATTATGACAGAATGTTATCTGAAATCTGACTCCTCAATCCTTCACACTGTAAGTTGATGAGTCGAAATATCAGTGTTACATGTATGCATCATGTGTTTCTAATAGAATAACATATCTTAAAAACTCTCTGAGAAAAGAAAACACGTGTATCATCTTAAAATATTCACTCAAAACATATAAATAGAATCAGTAATACGAAACAACAAATCAAAAAACATTGAAAATCAATTTGGTTACAGAAATCAAAATAATTCTTGAGTTGCCATCTATTGTTAGCTCTGAGAATCTATAGCAAGCTTTGCCTTTTCCATTTCTAACAAAAATTCGTAATACTGGTCCAGTGACAGTTGTACTGTGACATTCTCCTTTTCATTATTCTCATCTTTCAATGTGAGGTTAAGCTGAAACAAGCAGAATTTATAGCTATGTATCATTGATGTGCACATTCATGAACCACAAATTCTGATACCTATTTCATCTGGATTCACAAACCTGTAAATGAGTATCAGACTGGTTAGGCAACTTCTTAGATGCAACCGTGATCCCCCATTTCCACTCGATGTTACACACCTCTTTTGACATGTCTAAACTAGGTCCTAGCACAAAAAGACTGCAGTCTTTAAAGTAAGAACTACAATTTCATAATTCAAGTAGTTGATATTGGAGACATAATGTGGAGACTATATAATTGCATAATAAATATGAACAATCATATGATTACTTTTTCCACCAGAAGCTTACACTAAAACTGGTGGACAATGATCTCACATGATGCCACCAAAACATTGGAATGTACAAAACATCACCCGGACCTAGCTCCACACTCCACGCTGTTCTCTCCTTGTAATCAGGAAATTGTTCCAACGCAGCATCAGGGCTCTCTACATCAATCTGACTGGTATTGGCAAGAAGGTGGTGAGGGTGAGGATACATATTTGATTTGCTGTCAAACAGAATAAATCTCTTGTAACCATGAACTTGGCAGAACAAATTGTGGTATTGGTCATGATGGAGAGGGGAAACTGTTCCTTGTGGACCAAACCAACAGTTTGTGATGATATTGTCTTCTGAAACTGCACAATAATCTAAAGGTATCATGTCTTCCTTCAACTTCGGGATGTGCTGGAAAAGTTCATATTGTGCAAGATAAGCAATTTCATCAGCTGCATTTTGTACATATTTTTCAATGAATTCATGGAGGGTGACAAGCTTCTGGGACCATTTTTCGCTTGTGTATGCAGATCCAATTTCAATTGGAACAGTTCTAGAACCAAAGTTTGTAGAAAGATATTCAGGGCACCATTTCTTTAATGCTGGCCAATGGTCTATAGTGCTTTTCATGATGAAAGGGGTGTCATTTTTGACCATCTGCATAAAATGCTCTAGGGAAGGAGAATCCACAACTGGTATAACCTTCACATTAGGCAACCATAATGGCCTTGCACTGCATCTCTTGGGACAACTGGGAGTGAATGACTTGTCATAATCACTTAGAACCAGTTCTGACTGCAAGGTATCTGCCAGATTCTGAATAAACAACTCTTTTCCTATAGGAGCCCCCATTATGAGACCCATATCACAAGACAATAAAGCATCCTTGATCTTCTTCAAGCGATGAAGGCCGACAGATTTTAGGAAGCAAACAGCTCTATAAAGCTGCCTCCAGAAAATATCAACATCTCTCCAGTGTCCAGTGTTGATAGTTTCCCAAATAGAATCCAACAGAATCTCACATTTATCAACCAAATCTTCAGGGTCCTCAAATTTAATTGAATTCAACAGAACAGAGTTGAATAAAAAGTATGATTTAGAGCAGTAATTATGAACAAACTTACTCTTAAATAATTCACAGTTGGAATATAAAGCCAATCCCTGTGAAATCGATTCTATGCTGCTCTTTCTTTCACCGTTCATCGAAAAACAAGTAAATTGAGGCTCATCATGGACTAATGCTGTTGACCGCATAGGTTTGAAAATACTATGCATCTAGCTTTCCCTTTCCATCAGAGCACCTTTTTATATTTGGATAATGCTATTGTCAGATCTGACAATAGCACTATCCAAATATAAAAAGCTGCTCTGAAGATGGAAAAAGAAGATTAGATGCATAAAATACTAAAATAGCTATTTTATCTGACCTCTGTTTCTCGCACGAAGCAAGCTTTTGATGAAAGCGCGGTTTGGTGCGCGCGCGAGAATGTTCCCGCGCTGCGTGACCCAAATACTCCGCGCGCGCTGCGCGTCTCCGTGGTTTCTAATTCTACGACTTTTCAGTTCACTGAGTAGAACAGAGGCGCGCAACGTGTGCACACGCGAAAAACAGAAGTTGAATAAAATTTTAAGTAAAATCCGACAATAATGGCGCGCGCGCGCGCGCGCGTAAAACATCACACTAAACATGCTGGTCAAAAATGCATTCGACTTGCCGGATGTTATCTGTCCACTGTTTCTTNCGCGCAAGAAACAGTGGACAGATAACATTCGGCAACATTCGACAACTCCAATGTGAGGTTTTAAGATTATATTTGACCGATATTTTTTGCGCGCGCCTTCATCGGCCTTTGCATTGAAGGCGCGCGCGAGAAACAGATGTCAAATATGATTTGACAATACGTAAGCCACAGTGCGGCAGATCGATGTGTGAACGCAATTATTCAAAATTCTTATCGAATCCAAAAATCCCACGTTGTGTGACCCAAATACTCATGCTCCACGGGGCTCCTTTTTGTAGCGTTTTAGACCACTGAGAAGAACATAAGGGCATGCAACGTGTGTACGAAACTCAATATATGGTCAATGTGTCATATCTGTTGAGTCTCATGATATCGCGGGATCATCAAATCAGTGGTTTCGAGTAAATTTTTGATTATCAGTTATTCATCTCATCTTATCAGTTATCAGCAGAATTTTAAACAATAAGCATATCATCCGCAGCAGTACATTAATTTGTTCTGTAAAGTGTGTAGGTTTCCCGTTTCTGTCCACTTACAATGCTCTATGATTTTTGTGACGTGCAAATTGTGACGTGCAAATTGCAATTCCACAGTTATTGAAGTGATCATAATGAGTATTTTTTATGTATTAATAATGATAACGAAATGTAATTGCTACCATATGTAGGTGTGTTGTGAACCTCATGTATCATCCTGATGCATATGAGGAATTTAAAGAACTCAACATTCAAGGTGAGCAAAAGTACTGGCACCAGATAGCAGAATCATTGGGGAGGGGTGGCAAATGTTTTTCATTTGTTTTCTGTATAGTGAAACGGGTACAGCAGTTTAAAATCAATCATAAATGGCATCTCGTGCATTGCCTTTGTTCTTCAGAGTTAACCGAGCGGAAGAGAAGATTGAAACTTCCATTACCAAAGCATGATGTTCAAATGAGTCTTTGGAAGACTCTGAAGTCATTTGTTGGCAAAGATGTAACCAAAGTGACAATTCCTGTTCACTTTAATGAGCCACTCTCATTCCTGCAGGTAGCATTCTTTTAGTATCTAACAGTTAAAGGCATCAGTCATAGCTTAAATTCAATGATTGTGCAAATTTTTGCTAAAATATAAGTTAAGAATGTTCACTACTTTGTATAACAGAGGCTGACAGAAGACTTGGAGTACTCTGAATTACTGGACAAAGCTGCTGATGGTATTTTGATTTCATAATGCAACTGACTGAATTTTTCATTTTCTCTGATCCATTGCACTGCCCCAATAGCTGTATTTTGATTACAGTGTTTTATTGTATTGCAGATGGGACCTCAGCCACAATGCGACTAATGTACTTGACAGTATTCAGCGCTATACCTTATGCCTGTGTCTGCAGAAGGTAATTATCATGCCAAATGATTAGTTCTTAATGGCCTTGCAATTTGCATAATGAGAAGCCTCACGTGTGTGTGTGAGAGAGTAATGCACGATTTGCGAACAATTTATACAATGTGCGTGGGCAGAGAGGATAATCTAAATGGCTCTCCCCCTGTCCATGCAAATCAAGATTATGCACAATTCATTGTGTGGGATATGACACGCTTCATGGCGTGTTCACTCACAATAGGTGAGGAGATAAAAGTGAGAAGATCTAGCTCTGTGAAAATCACAGTGTTATCTCATCAGGTATACGAAGCCGTTCAACCCATTGCTAGCTGAAACATACGAGTGTGTGAGAGAGGATAAGGGATACGCTTGTATTGGAGAACAGGTGATTATTACGACAGCTTTCTTTCTTGCTTAACACAAAGTATTCTGTCGATGAAAAAATGAATGGAATTCGATTTTGTATCAACACTGTGGCCTTTCATAATAGTAACTTGAACTGATAGAAAGTAACGTGCGCCCAATACTTCACATGACTGGAACAATGAGCTTATCAGCCCCATACGGAAATTTTCACTTATTTATTTCTCATATAACGCCCATCACATGTTTACAAGATAATACACCGGGTTTCTGCTGGCAGATACTTGACCCGACAATATATCGCCAACCAGTAGAATTTCCGTGAAATCCGTCATTAATTAGGATGTGATGAGTAATGATATTCTGTCTGATAAGAAATCATTGATACCTAGCAATAACTACCTAAAATATCTACCGGTAGATATCTAGGACACACACGTATCATGCGTACGTGTGCGAGACAAATTAAGTAATTAATGCTGATCACACACGCAGACACACAAAATACGGAATATTAAATATAGACATTAGACCAGTGTTATGTAAACAAGTGTAATGTAAACTATAAGTAGGTACATTCTTTGACCATATGCTAGTAAAATAATCGTACCATTTCTCTGAAGATTGACAGTCCGTTGAGAGTGTCAAATTTCACTGCATATGTTCTTCTTTCTTCAGAAAATAATGATCAGTGGGTGTGGAATTTCAATCTATATCCCCACCAGCTCACACTTGAAATTCCATCCAATTAAGCTTTGTATACACATATAATAAGCACCGTATACAGTATACACTGTACATTTCATACACACAGTGTGTAATCCACCTCAATACAGGAGCGACAAGAACTCTGTATCGTTACAGATTAATCTACTCGTGCACTGTGGCCCGGGGTATCAATCACACTCTATAATCACCCTCTTTAATCACCCTCTAATATCATGATAATTGTGTAATGTGTACACACCTTCTCTTTCCCATCTCCCTGGCCCATCCTTACGATTGCACTGACCCTGACCCCCACTCTCATGCTCATTCTTACACTCACCATAGCCCAAGCATTCACGCTTACCCCTCCCTTCCCTTACCCATTTTCTCTTTGCTCTCACCCTCTCCCTTCTCTTGCTCCCACACTCCCTAACCCCTCACCCTCTCCCTTCTCTTGCTCCCACACTCCCTAACCCCTCACCCCTCCCTTCTCCTTATCCAGGTATCTCATCACCCTCCCATATCATGTCTCCACGCTGAACACGAGAAGTGGACTTTTTGGCAGGAATACCGCATGGACTCCAAGTTTCGACCCACTTATTTCAAGGTAGGTACACGCTGTAAGTGAGCAATAGTTTTTGTGTAATCATGCGTGATTGTGTGATCGCGTGATCTGTTTGTGATTTCAGTTTACTGCTCACACATTTCATCCCATACATCGATCAGTGTGATACACTCCATGAAACTAATCACACACTTCAGTTCACTGATCACACACTACAGTTCACTTATCACACACTTCACACACCGCCAATCACGCAATTTTGCGATGTTCAGGTGACACCGACGGGTTCCGTTCATTTTCGAGTACGAAGCACGAACGAACACTTCTCATGGGTAAAACCAGTGACAACAATCCACAATGTTTTAGTGGGACAACTTTGGAATGACCAGGTTATGACTGTCAATATTTGTATATATCATGTGTGTGTGTGCGTGTGTGTGCGTGTGTGTGCGTGTGCGTGCGTGCATCTTGGTCACTGTAATAAATAATATGTATAGGAAAGAGAATTCATCTAAATATAAATATATATAGAGCAAGTGTTTAGTATGCGCTGTATGTGTGTGTGTTTGTTTGTGTACTGTGTGTCTGTTGTCTGTGCGTGTCTGAGTGTGTGTGTGTGGAGGGAGGGAGGGGGCGTGTGATTGGTTTTTCACAATAATGTTAGTGCAGTATGCACTANATAATTGTGTGTGTGTGTGTGTGTTTGTGTGTGTTTGTGTGTGTTACCTGTGTGCATATGTATGTATGTGCGTGTCTCTGTGTGTCTGATACTGTGTTTGTATCATGTATGTCTGTGCGTGTTTATGTGTGTATGCACATAAGCTCACTTCTGTGGAACCATGCCTCTCTAAACACGGTTAAGATCTTTGTCCGACCATGCAATACGAAGGTACCGTATTGTCATCAAACAATAACTTTGTCGGGAAAGCAAGGGTTTGTTATATCATGCTACACACTAAGTAAATTCCATGCGTATTCCATGTACTTGTAGGGTCCTATTTGAAGTGATTAAAGCAGCTACAAATGCAATCTATAGCTCTCTGATTGGAGATATTATAGTTGTTATAGTTTTATCATCGAATTGCTACATTCTAGTCTATAGTTTAACTCTACTTCAGCAATAGCTTAACGTACTATACAACACAACAATTATAGCGGTACAGAAACCCAAGCCGTATCAGTTATATGGGTTGCCTAATGTCCCTAAGTAATGTACAATAACTCCCTGGCGGCAATACTTGCTGTATACAGGAATTGACATATGTATCTGTTATCATTCTTTAGGTTAAGAAGACCCAAAGTGGGCGCGGCACTTCCAATCATATTATGTGAATTGAATGTAATTAGATCATTGCTACGTGGCACATGTCGAAACTGTATTAGTTCTGGTTTCATTACGCCAGACGACATTGGAATGAGGAGGTTCGCGCGCACGTACGTTTATTTGCCGCGCGTGCATAGAAATTAGGAGATTATTGATTCAGTTGACCGCCACGTCCAATCAGGATCCAGCATTCCAGATTCTTGATCCAGGTTTCAATAACTTCAGGAAGGAACAGTTACCATAACAAACCACTCTTCCGGTCAGAAAGCGTGCCTATTCTTCACACCATACAAGACGACGAAGCATTTCACCAAGATTAAAGGTAGGTGCCACTGCTTAGAATTAGTAACTCATTATTGGTTAATACATTTAATTCAACGCTCCTAGCGGCTAATTAATCCGGTAATAATTACCGATTCTCCTAGGTGAAGTATACGACTCTGAGGGAAATGTTGCTATTCATATTAAGGGGGACTGGACCTCTCATTTCAAGTACAAGACTGTCGATTCTGAGACTTGGACAGATGTTTGGAGTCTGCCGCTGGACCTTTTGGAAGAGATAAAAGAGTACGTGAGCGTTTCGTTAACGACATTTTTCTCAGAGTTTCACTACAGTTAAACTTACACCCTATCTTACAAATTATCAGGTACTTAACTTATTATTATCAGGTATTGGGGTTTCTCCCCCTTTTCTCTGCAACTCAATGAGACGGAAGAGGGCGTGGCCCCCACTGATTCCCGATTCAGGCAGGATCAGAGGGAACTGGAATATGGCAGAGTAAGTAATGTGCATAATCCCTCAATATGATGGTCAATTCAGTACTCAACCATGAGTACTGATGATTAACATTGCTTCACTCGAGTCTTTTTTTCTTCTCCTAAGTTGCACAGTTTCCATGAATATTCTATTATCTGAAAACTTGGCATTGACCCCATATTGTCAGGTTGACGAGGCCGCTGACGAGAAGTTACGACTGGAGGAACTGCAGAGAGCACGGAGGAAAAACAACAATAATGCCGAACCTCAGTGAGTTTGTCCTGTAATTCCGTCAACGACACACTCAGTTGTGTGGTTTCTCCCTGCACTCCCTACCACGGCAGCCCCGATTCAATCCTTGAGTTAAATCCTCCCGTGCTGCTGTGAGGGAGACATCCTCCATTTGTAGGATGGCTCCCGTCACGTCGCAGAGTGGGTGATAATTCCCGCTAGGGAGTATGATCGTCAAACTCATTGTGCAACAGTTCCTATATTACATTTTCCCTCTACAGGTGGTTCACGCTGAGCACTGATCCCGATACGGGTGACTCTTACTACACGTATCAGGGTGGATATTGGAGGAGCAAGTTGGCGGCGGATTTCTCAAAATCGCCTCAAATATACTAGGAAATGGACACGTGTAGTGAATACTTATGGGGGACACTCATTAGACTTGTATGTTCCCACGTTGCGTGACCCAACCTGCCGCGCCATTTCAGTTCACAGAGTAGAAAAGGGGCGCGCAACGTGTGCACAGACTTGTACCGATAGATTGAAATACTAGAATTTCATGCTCTCTTTCAGACTATTTTAGATGCTACAGGTCTTGAGTTGAATTAGCACTATGATTACACCGGTCTTTCGTATAAAACTTGGGATCAGCGTTTATAGCCCGAGAATCAAATAGAATTCTATTACTAAAACTCAGGGTTGCGTTGAATTTTAAACTTGAATAATGACGATTTTGTTTCAACTTTTCAAGGACTTTCCTTAGGATCAAGTGATTTACATGGAACTTGCGATCGAATTTAAGTTTTACGTATTTTATAGTTCGGTGGATATTGATATTATTGAAAATGTGATACCGTTTTGCGTTTGTGTACGTACGTTTGATAACTTAGTTCATGCATCAAAATGTCCAATTTACACTACAACCTAAACAATTTGATTTTCTAAACTTTCTTGTTTGCTTTTGTACACAAATTCAATGTAATCATCGTTCCTGAGTCAATAATCCCAGCTGTGCGCGCATTTCCCTCATCGCAAAATGAAGAGACAGGATTTGTTTGCAAAAGTTAAAAGGGGTTCCAGAATATGAGAAGATTCATCATACTATAGCAGGGAACCAACTATAAAAGTTAAATGTTAAAAATCGTCTGGTGGGACGAGCAATGTAACTGTTAGCGGTTTTCAAGTAAATATCCAGACACATGGGTGACTCAATATAGGCCATATTTAACCGGTAAATCATGAATTCTGGGACTTCATTTCCGATAAAATTTAAAAGTCAAGCCACTAAAAGAGGACAAAAATTCTTCGAAAGATCACTTTCCCCACGTGTCAGATAAATGTCTCAAAAAATTAGAGACGATGTCTCTAACACAGGATGGTTTAATGTCTCTCGATAAACCCCAGTCTCGAAGAGTGGTTCCTGGTGGTCGAGGTGTCGCGAAACAGCACCTCTCAATCGATCACCAAGG
>CAMPET010000114.1:114024-131674 GCA_946803715.1 Beroe ovata
TGTGTGTTTGTTTGTGTGTGTGTGCGTTTGTGTGCGTGTGTGTGGGTGTGTGGGTGTGTGCGTGTGTGCGTGTATGTGTGCGTGTGTGAGCGTGTGAGCACTGTGCGTGCGTGTACTTTGCATGCACCACTACGCTAGCATTCATTACTCATCAAGAATGTGGTGAATACAGGGAATACTCAATACAATGTATATTTCGTTACATCAGCTACATTGTACAGCCTGTAGATGTACTATAATAGCGTAGACTACTATAGTGTACTACCCCAATACTTCCCATTTTCGCATATTGATCTGTATGGCAAATGAGATGGGCATATATTAAAAATAGCTACGGTATGATTTATGAACTGTGTGCATGATTCATCAATGAATTTGCAGTGTATTAGCGCAGATTTGGAAGCACTTATTTCATGGCAATCCATGTTTTGAGTAAGTACAAGTTGTTGCAGAAACAATTCCTTGCATGCATCCATAGTCCGAGTATCACGATTAACTAAAACGCTATGTAAACATGCTTGAAAATTTAAAACAATTTTACACATGAA
The DNA here is from genome assembly GCA_946803715.1 of Beroe ovata. NCBI lineage: Eukaryota > Metazoa > Ctenophora > Nuda > Beroida > Beroidae > Beroe > Beroe ovata. The sequence continues at coordinate 114,573 of CAMPET010000114.1, forward strand.
TCTGTAATCGGTACTGAACACTGCTATCAACTGATTATTTTGAGCGTTTTGAGCATGTTATATGTATCTATGTTCCACTATACAACACAAAGAAAGCAGGCTATAAACATGCTGAATCTGCTGGAAAAAAGGGATTATTTGGACAATACCACGGTGGGACATATTGATAAGACTGTATCAAGTTGCAGATCAGGTGATGTGACCACGTGACACACAATCACATGACACCGCACCTGACACCTGTTCAATGTGCATCTCAGAGTGGAGGGATACATTTGTTACCGCTACTATACTTGATAAGACAAAATCAGGAACATCGTATCAGTGTTCCAAATATAGACGGAGGTATCATAGGACGGAAGAGGGTTTTTCAACACAATGTTCAGAACATTTTGTGAATGCAAAACATGGCGATCGTACTGTACAATGGAGAATAACACCCGTTGTGGCGTTATAATAAAACCTATATCTATACCGACGTTTATAATGCATGAACTTTGTGCAACGACGACATTGTGGTGTGTGGAATCATGCCCAAACAGAGATAGAAAAATTGATATGACACTGAGGCACTGCCCCTCACAAAACATATGCCTGCTAAACAACACGGCGTGTTGTACTTGCAACTCTGATTCATTAGCTCACCGAGGATGTATTATAATTTAACTCTTTGTTTTATATATATTGAGCAAGGCGCATGTTTAAAATCAGGCACATTGTGTTTTTCATACACATTCTCGACATATTGAATGTATATAAAACAGTCATATCTTAAGTTGTGTTCCGAGAATTTGTTGTCATAATATCTCAGCTGGAGTCGACAGTTGTGTGTATTACGTATGCTTGTTAACCTGTTATGCCTCACAGGTAACTAAAGTAGTGTTAAACAAGTAATAGACAGGTATAACATTGCGTATGAAGTCTCTGCTAGCAGAGATAAAACAGAGGTAACCGTGGGGTTCTGTAGGGAACAATCTGTTTGCATACAAAAACCTACAACATTCGATCTCAATGCATTTTTGAACACTGAATCGATTCCCACCCTAATTTTGGCCCTATCTCGCTTCCCTGAGGTTATGTATGTAATGGGAGTTCGAACCTCACATATGGGAAGAAATTTCTATTTCCCAGAGAGCTAGTCTAAAATTCCTCCGGATTCTTCGTGCCAAACAATACCTAAGCCGGAAACACTGACTCCCAATATATCTTCTGAGAAAATGTTTGGCTATAACTATAGTATCTCAATAATATCTCAAGCTTCAAACCTGTGTTCTGCTGTAATGACATCCTCATCAACATATCTGATGCTGGGACAACACATCACTATAAATACTTGGTATGGCCGTGTGTTAGAGGATGCACAGTCATTACCAGCCAAACTCAGGCATTCCAACTGCCTGAAACATGAGGTTATTAGCTCTAGCTTGGTCAGGACTCAGTGTAACATTGGGCAACAATAACTGAGTGTCAAGAGCAACAATATAAAAGGTGGGGCTGAGGCAAACTTTGGCCTACACCTCATAAAGACACCATTAAGTAAAACAGAAAGGACAATGTATACCTATACTTACTTCAGTCGGGTAAGGTATGCAAGCTGACCAATGTCAGATATCTTGTTATCTGCAAGTGAAAGGACTTGCAGATTGGTAGGCAGACATAGTGGTGCTGATTCCAGAGTGTGGATCTCGTTTCCATGGAGATACAGCTCCTGATAGGAACCCAAATAAGTGTAATATTTGGGGAGAAATGTTAATTTTGAGACCCTCTATGTGACTTAGAGTCTTAGTTATAGAAAATCTACCTTAAGTGATGCGAGAGATGAAATGTCCGAGAGTTGTGATATACTGTTATATGACAGGTCCACTTTAGTAAGAGACATGCAATGCTGCAGCTCTGAGAAACCCTGCAGGCAATTCCGTGACATGTTCAATTCTTCAAGATCTGAACAGTCTCCAACCCCTGCGATAGAAATTCAAAAATCAAATTACTTATTGAAATGGTAGCACAAGTAGGTATACATAAAATGATGTTATCAAGTTATAGGTAACTGACCTGATATATTACTGATGACATTATCAATTAAGTGTAGAAGTTTAAGTTTCTGGAGTGATGCAACAGGTGACATATCCTGAATCTTGTTATGACAAACTGACAGCTGAAAACGAGTTGAATTTTGATACTTCAATGTCATACATTGTACCACAAGTGTAAGTAGATAAAATACCAACTCTTAATCAATGACTCTGTCTTGATAATCATATTAAGGATTTTCTGTGCACTATCACCGGCAATGAATCCTATAAAGCAAGAAACAAGGGACCCACACTTACCTGATATAGTGAAGAGCAGTACTTCACATTTCTAATATTTGTCAGCAAATTTCTATCAAGAATAAGAGTCCTAGATCTGAATTTTGTTGGTGGTATATAGTCAGCTAGCCTTCTATTCGCTAGATTACAGCACTGATCTACCATCGTCATGATCTAGTGATTTCCTACAAAACGAAAATGAGGAGAATCAAGCATTCGAGAGAACCAAGATAATTTAGAGCAATTTAAATAGAACAATATCCTGTATTCATCGTGTATTCGAGCAATATAAAAAGAGTTTTGGACTTGAAGCTAAACTACTGGTGAAACGGTGATAGATTGGAATGACTTCAAACTCAATGAAAATTTATTTGAACGTGAAATCAAGATCGGAAATTTATTGATGTAAATTGTAAATTTTTTATGATAATCGAGAAAAAGACCATCCGCGCGGCGCGGCTCGGAAATTAAGTATTGATTACGACCAAAATCAATACTTCATTAACATATGGAAGTGATTTGAAAATGAAATTAATCTTTAAATTTGCATTTTCATATGCATATGTCAAAATTTTTGAATCGGAACTGGCTGTGATATTATTTGCCGCGCCGCGCGTAGATTGGAATTGCCATTGCCGGATGTTATCTGTCCACTGTTTTTTGCGCGNCGGTGATAGATTGGAATGACTTCAAACTCAATGGAACTTTATTTGAACATGAAATCAAGATCGGAAATTCATTGATGTAAATTGTAAATTTTTTTATGATAATCGAGAAAAAGACCATCCGCGCGGCGCGGCTCGGAAATTAAATATTGATTACGACCAAAATCAATACTTCATTAACATATGGAAGTGATTTGAAAATAAAATTAATCTCTAAATTTGCATTTTTATATGCATATGTCAATATTTCTGAATCGGAACTGGTTGTGATATTATTTGCCGCGCCGCGCGTAGATTGGAATTGCCACTAATCACTTTGTTTCGGATATTTTGGAAGCACAACTAGCATTGCTGAATTCAATATCAACATGCCATCATTTTTTGTTGATTCAATGAAATTACAATCCCTGGTAAGCTATGGCTATGCATTTTAATTTTACATTTTACATTGTTGTAGTCATTTGTACAATTGTACATGATATTGTTGAGTTGTTCAGTTGAAATGTTGTTACTGAAACCAATTATTCAATTAAAGTGAAACATCCATGATATCAGTGCAGCTTGTAATGAACATGGAGCTTATTAACAATTTCTTCTTTAGTATGGTTGAAGGATAAAAATGAAGAAGCATTCTGCAGGATGATACTGGATGCATTCACATCAAAGGAACTCCTATCGAACATACCTGTCCAGATTGAGTCTATATGTACCCATGAGGATAGGCTATTTGTTGGTACAAAACAGGTGATTTGAAAATTTGGTTTTGTCATTTAATGAAATCTGTGCCACTGGTCGATACTCCTTAACTATGAAAGTATGTTGGAAGCTTACTCAAACTTGTTCAAAACTTGTTTTTCAGGGTACACTCCTTGTTTACAAATTTGAGAATGATAAAATAGACTTGTTCTTAACATTGAAGTGTTTTGCTAAAAGAAGCATAAACCAGGTATGTAATTGGTGGTATTGTCCCTTGTAGCTTTTTACAACTACTTTGCTCAGAAAAACACAAATTGAATAATACCTCTTTCAGCTTGCACTGGTATCAGTCCTGGATTTGAACCAGCTCCTTTGTCTATCAGAAGGTGTTTTAACAATTCACAATATCCTTCCTCAATCAATCCAACTGCCTGGGTTAGTTTTTAGATATTATGTTCCCATTCCTCATTAAAATATCCTTTCATTGACATTCTTTGCTAGTATTAAAATTTGTCCTTTAGGGAGCAATTGAGCAAAGCTCGTGGTGCAACCATATTTGCTCTGCATCAGTCTTGTGCAATTGATGACCCTCCATCAGCTCAACTAGCAGTTGCAGTTAAAAGAAAGTTAATCTTATACCACGTTAGTGAAAGTCACATTGCCCCAAACTAGTTTTTCACTACGAGATGACAGTCCTCAGTTTCTTATAAATTAAACTCAAGAAGACTTCTATTGGCAGTGGCTGAAGAAGGGCCTCCCCCAAGTGGTTAAAGAAATCACTCTGTATGATTCACCAAAAGCCATGGTGTTTCACGGTGATAGCTATTCAGATCAACTCTACATTGGTCTCAAGGGAAAGTACTGTCAGCTCCAACTCTCGACTGAAAATGTTAAGGAGCTGTTCTGTACAGGTGACTGTAATAGCCCTAGTCTTCATTTTGTAACAGTTCACAGTTGCATGCCTAACATGACTCGATTATGTATTCTTGGTGGTTACATTGCTTTAGGTTACTATGCTCTATTTAGCCCCTTTTCCAGGCAAACAACCGGAAGCAACGATGCTGTGGGTCGATAGAGATACAGTTGCCATCTGTAAAGATGAATGGAGTATTTTGTTGGGTGAAGACGGCAAACCACAGGATGAATTCAAGTCCAATATCAAGTAATACGACTCAAAAGCGAAGTCATCACAGTTAATAGCATCATTTGATTCTTACCCGACTTATCCCGGATTTAATCCATTTTCAGATGGTGTGATTGTCCCACTGGACTGCTGCAGTGTAAACCGTACATTGGTGCAATTATTGGCAAAGGGTTGGAGATTAAGACCAAACAACTCGTTGACCCCATACAGGTTGTTATCCGCGCCAAACAGACTTATTTCATCATTTCTCATAGTTTCAAGTTTGCTGGACCCTTTACATGCGGTATCCTTTACACACCGTGTCCTTTATTAGGTGCCACTGCTCACACTCATTGCTCCTATTCAAAACGTTCTCTATTCCACTCAGTGGATTCTCCTCCAGTGAGACACAAATTCTTTTTGTGGTCAAGGATTTCTGGTTAATAATGCCTATCCTATTACAAATGTAACGAACACCACTGTGCTGTACTGATTTGTGACTGGGTGTGTACACTGTGTTATGAAATGAGTTGTGACGGTATCAGTATATAGCATGCTCTAGTATAACCTTTTGCGTCATGGTCCAGACGCACAGTGCACACACACACACACACACACACACACACACANACACAAAAACAAACACAAACAAACAAAAACTACAAACACACACAACACACTCACACATAAAACACACACATACAACACACACACACACACACACACACACACACACAAGGACAAGATACTTGATTGATATAAGCAATGTATTGTGAACACATGTCAGGCATTCATGTTAATTTAAACACTTGGAAGTGACGTATAATTGATGTGTGTATTTCAGTTGATAGAATTGCCGAGAGTGCGCTTTGTGTCACAAGATAAGAGGATATTTGTTGCATCCACCACGCATTTGTGGGAGTTGAAACTCAACGATCTCGTTTACCAGGTGGATTTTCAAGTCGGAATAACTCTGAGTCTTGAAAGCATGTTATATAAGGACAATATTATAATTGGGTGCTTTATGATCTTATGTTGTGTTTGATTTCTTCATACTAACTTTGGATGACGTTTTTCTTCTGGTTAAGGTTGATAAACTGATATCTATAAAGCAGTTTGATCTAGCGGAAACTCTCAACAAAATGACTAACGAGACGAAATCGGGGATAACCGACCAGAACTTCGCCGTATGTATCCTGTTACTGTAAATTATTTGATAGAACCTGAAATAACGATTTCCTAACGTGGTTAATTAATAATAGCATTCTACATGGGCGAACAGGTGCTCATTGAGCATCTGGTAACCGAGTTATCTAGCATTTAGCAACCTATAACCTTGTAACCTTGTAACCCTAGTAACCTGGTAACTTGGTAACCTGGTTACCAACTTACTCCTCCCTTGGTCTAGGCACGCCAGCGGAAGATCAACACTCAAGCGGCTTACCATGAGTTCATGCAGCGTCAATACGACAAATCGATGTCTCGGTTTCAGAGGAGCAACGTGGAAGTTGCCAATGTTATTGGTCTCTTCCCCGATTTGCTATCCAAGAAGATGCAGGACCGACAGGAATATCCTCCAGAGATTGTCGAGGCTCGGAAATACCTCACAACTAAAGATGTGGAGAGTGGTGGGTGTTTTCATCATAGGGAGAGGGGGGTGGCGATGCCGCCCATTCTCAGGAATTATGGGGTGATATGTATCGCAAGATTTTTCTTCAATCAATATTCTCTACAGTCATGGTTGATTCACTATAGTTATGGCCATTTAATGGTTGTATGCTAGATTATGATATGTCAGGAAAGGGTAGTGTACATGCAATATGTCAATTGTCGATATGTAACGTGTTTCTCAGGTATAGAAGCGCTAGAAAAGTACCTGGTAGCAAAGAGGTTTGATCTCAACAAGTATGAAGATGAAGTAGAGAATAGCAAGCAGATCAAGATTATCATTGATACAACACTCCTCAAATGTTACCTACTCAACAAACCCAAGATGGTGGCCTCACTACTCAGGTTTATGACTTTTTCATTTCTTTCAAGCTCAGAATTAACTCTTTTTCAGAGTGATCCATTATAATTTATTCTCCATTTTGAAGGTTGAGAGACAATGAATGTCACATTTTGGAAAGTGAGAAAGCACTCAAGAAAGCACGTAGAATGAACGATATCATCATATTATACAAGTCGAAGGTATGTAACGAAACAGTTGGGACATGCTCGCGCTCAGGAGGCCGTTTTTCGTTTTCAGAGAAGTTGTTTAGTTTTACATCGATCGTAACTCGGAAGACACAATGAGGAATGAGGAATGAGGATGCGATGCTAACACTTCATTATTTGCAGGGCCTGCACGAGAAAGCGCTCACCGCTCTGAAACAGTATGCGAACATGCAGAGCACACAGAAACATGAGCTGGGCGGACCCGATCACACGATCAAATATCTACAGGACCTCGGACCGAGCGACATTCATCTCATCAAGGAGTTTTCCAGGTACATTTCAGTCATGGTATGGACAGTCAAAATGCTTGAAGTTATTAAAAGTTCAGCACTATTCATAAATTTCGATCAAACTCCGACCTTTTTCCTTGATTCATGTCATACCGATCTCCACTGTCACCTCTGTGAGTCAGTCATGTGTTATCCCGTGGCAGGTGGGTGATTGAGAAGCACCCTGACAAGTGTCTCGACATCTTCCTTGACCCAAACACGGTGCACAGTCTACCCCAGCTGGAAGTTGTGGACCACCTCAAATCAATCAATCCAGACATTGCTCTGCAGTACTTGGAAAGGGTTAGTTTCTGGTGTCATCAATAAAATTGCAAGGAAATGTACTTTTGAAATGAACTAGTCTCTACTGATACAAGCCAGTGTTCAGCACATGTTCAGCTTCTCCCTATAGACTATCAAAAAGATATCTCTGTTTGTAATCTGAACAAAACATCCAATTATGATCTCTGTCTCTCGCAGTTGGTTGACATCTGGAATGTGAATACGGCGGACATTGAGAACAGTCTGATTCTCCTCCTCGTGGAGAAAATATCACAGGAGTGGCCCGCGTACCAGGGCATTCTCGCGTCCCACGGGGTCGAGCCCTCGCCACCAGGATCCGAACCTGGGAAACTCGGCACTCTCCGTAACTCTCTCATCCACTTCCTCGAGCGGTTACAGAACTATAGTCCGAGTTTGGTGATCCGACACCTGGGTTACGAGGTGCCGTTGTATCAGGAACTTGCGGTGCTCTATGGGCGACAGAGTGAGTCGCGATATCAGATATGTGTTCATGTATTACCGTTAATCCTTGCATTGAGCCGTCTGACAACATAACCATTGCACCTTAATTGAAATTCGACTACTGTCCGGTCTTGACAAAATACTTTCAACAGGAGACTATGACAAGGCGCTGGCACTGTACTGTCATGTCATCAAAGACAGACAGAAAGCAGAGGATTTCTGTCACAAGAATCTTAAACACGATAATCAGGTTTGTTTTCCTGTGTATCCGCTAAAAGTAAAGCTGTGATTCGCCCATTTTAAAACCCGGTCTTTTCATCAGATTTACTACAAGTTGTTGCTGATGTTTCAATGCCCAAAGTCGCTCGAAGCTCTAAGACTGGATAAATTCAAACTGGATGAACCAAAACCAGACCTAGACACTGCTATCGACATACTCATCAAGCATTACAAATATATTGATGTCAAAGAGGTTAGTTACCTGTCTAGGCGATTCTCATGCCTCGAGCAAGGTAAAATGAGCAGATATTTCACTTCCACACATGAATGTCACAGTGTCACAAAATGCACACGTAACCAACTTCGCGTTACGCGCGAAAACGTTTTGTTGATTGTGTTTGCGCCAGATACGCGCGCGCATGGGGCAGTGCGCGCTATACTAGGCTGCTAGGTCACGTGTGGAGGGTGAAAACTGTGTATTTTCTCAGGCTTTACGGTTGCTTCCCGATAATACCAAGCTTCAAGAGGTGGAGGAGTTTCTCTGTGCGATTCTCCGAGACCGGACCCGAGACAAGCATCAAAATCAGTTGTTACGAAGCCTTAACTTATCCGATAATCTTCGTGTGAAGGCAGAAAAGTTTGCTCTCCAAAAGGACAAGTTGATCATCACTGGGCAGGACAGTTGTTCAGTTTGTAATAAGCGGGTGGGAGAGTGTGCAGTTGCGTTTTACCCTGATAGGAGGATAGTTCATTACGGCTGCATGTCAATAGAAGAGAAACAGATCAATGGTCACACTCCATGAAGTTGATTTGAGTTGTTTGTTGTGATTTATTGTTAAGACCCAGAATGAATATTTCAGAATGCATCGAGCTGCTGACTTTCTAGGACGCTTTTTAACAAATTCTTATTTGCAAAGTTCATCTTCAATGAGTTCTGTTGTGTGTTGGGGCTTGGAATCAACCTTATTTTTGCAAATTATGATATTGATAGATCTTGATCTATTTGTTTTTCTGATTTGTTTTTGTTTACGATTTGGAAATGATTGTTAATTCAGATAATATAGCATTTTCCTGCTTCAATTTTGAAAACATCATTCAACAACTTGATCCCAACTTGATCGAACGATCCGTTCGCTAAAGCACATGTGTGCTCATCGGTCGAAATGGAGGTGCATGAGTCATGTATTACAGCAAATGATAAACGAAATGATTAATTAAACTGAAATTGAAATGATCAACTAAACTGAACAATGATTTCTTGTATATCTTATGTCGAAACAACAAGCAATCCACAAAACCGGTAGAATTAGAGCCTCGCCAGTTCCCATGGTAACAAATGAACTAAAATATATAAACAACTATATCCAAACTTAGTCCACGCCCATGGATGACAAATGCATCAGCAAAAATTTACGCATATCTTTTTGGTTTCCGGCCCACTTTGAATTCCTCAATTGATGTCGAAGGTACATCGTCCTTATCGATACCGCACCGGAAAAGTCCAATATGTCAGATCTGACCTCATCTCGGCCCATTGCATTGAGCTGAGAAATTCAGTGAGAATTGAAACTTCCAATGCCATCAATCAGCATCATCGGAATTCGTGTGATAGAATATGGCTCTTGATTCAGATTGGTGTGCAGCATCTGTGTTCTCTGGGTTGCAGTATTAGTAGTGCTGGACCTAGTTATCAGCCTTTACCTCTCCCTTCTCTCAGACTGATTTGAATCACCGAAATGCAATCCTATGCAAGATGGCGTCACATGATGTAAATTGATGTTGATTTCGATGTTCGATAAAATTTCAAGAATTATGCAAAAACATCGCGCACAACGCGCGCGTTATTGCTCGTTTCCGATGGGACAAATGGCGCTTGTTCCTTATCAATCACATTGCGCCTCACGCAAACCAAACAAAATATTGAAATTTGCCACTTTGATACACAGTGGCAGTACCGATTGACTTGAAACTTCCACCATAGCTCAAGGACCATTAAAAAATCGGACAACCAAAATTTCACGTCAATCTGATAATCATTTCCCGNTTAGAGACCTCCGAAAATGGAGTAGAAAAGTGTGAAGTCATTCACTTCATTTTCTACCGATACTCAGATCGGAAAATCGAAGAAAATTTTTTATCCTATTTTCATGCAAATGATATGTATTCCCATGTATTTTTGGACGCTGAATCGATTCCCGATCGATTTTTGGCCCTAACTCGCTTCCCTGACGAGTGATCATATAATCAAACGCAGATTTCAGATCTTACAACGACATGTCTTAGCGATGAAAAAGTAAAACCTACGAAGGCACAGAGTATCGCATCTGCGTCAACACATACAAAAATTTGCTCGACTGCAATTTAGAAAAAGTAGCTAGAATTTAGAAGGAATGGTGAAACCTATAACACTGCTGGAATGCATATCGAGCGAAAGATGAGAAATTGGATGGGTTTGTAAAAAGGACGGTTATAGTAACCTTGACGGGAATTGATTTAATAAGAACGGTAACCCATTACCTTTACAGGAATGTAAGAAGATCGGTATGTCAGGTGATCTCTACCGCAAAGCGGCGGTGATTCATTCCTCATGTGCATTTCCAGGTGCTGGAAAAAGTCGATGTCTTCGCGAGAGGTAAACGGCACGAACATTCTGGAAAATATGAAGAGATTCCGGTTTGAGAGAATCGAAAGTTGTAGAATACTGTTGCCATGACAACTGCAGTAGCTGTTGTCATGGTGACAACACAAACACTGTGGCTGTCGGTATGATGAAATTAACACCGGTTGCTACGAACGGTTTCTCACCCGATTGTTCCAGACAGAGTCGTGTACACGAGAGCCTCAGACCCGCCCGGAATGAGTGTAGCCAGCTCCAAATACGTGACACTCTCCCCGATGTGGAACATGTTGATCATGTCCAGCTTCTGTGATGCTCCGTTTAGGAGACCTCTGAGAGGGGGAGAGGATTGTGAGGTCTACCAATTGTCATATTCATAGGCACCGAACTCCGCCAAGTTCCGTGTAATCCCGTCAATTTCCGCTTAGTTCCGCAAGTGTGGGGTTAGACAGAAATTAGCGGGGTTACGTTCTATCCTCGGTGAAGCTGGTATAGTGAACATACAACGATCCCAAATCACGCACCTATCCCAAATCACTTACCTATCCCATATCACTCACCTATCCCAAATCACTCACCTATCTCAAATCACTCACCTATGCCAAATCACTCACCTATCCCAAATCACTTACCTATCCCAAATCACTCACCTATCCCAAATGGCTTTGGTCCCCGTGGGGTCCTCTTCCACATTATCCTTACTCTCCTGTGCTAGTCGTAATACGGACAGGTTTCCAAACTTGTCACCCACAGCAGCCGTGTAATAATCCAACATTGTTGCCTGTGGGATGAGGTAATTTAGGTGCAAGATCTCGACTAAAGATTAAAGATTCTGATACCTAGGGAGAGTTCAGAGTTGGGACGAGTTTTGACAGATTTGGCGGCGAGATTATAGCCTTTGTGCAGCTTGAGCAAAGTCAGATATTGAATAACGAATTTATGAAGGAGTAAAGTTACCTGGGTAACCCATCGTGGGAAAGTGTCGTCAGCAAACACGACAAGAGAGTTGTCACTGGGCTTGTACTTGGCGTAGTGGACAGATTCCTTGTGGTGTGAAGTGATGTCAAGGAATGTCAATGTAGTGCAAGTGGAGAAGTGTCAGAGAATAGTGGTGTCAAGAGGAATGAGTGGTGTCAAGGGGAATGAGTGGTGTCAAGGGGAATGAGTGGTGTCAATAGAACAGTAATCTAATCATCATCCCTACCTGATTATCAGACACAAGAATCCTGCTATGCGAACACTTTATTCCCACGATCATGTTCGGAATGTGTTTATTCTCGCACTTTCTCAGCAACTTCTTCTTTCCCAAATCGTAAATTCGGAGAAGTTTGCCAACTCCGACCAGGAGACGACCTTGGAATGGACACAGCGCTCCAGGAACGTCGTCCACTGGTGTCTTGTGGACCAGTTCCATATGGGTTCCGTCGTCAACAAGTCTGGGAAAAGTGGTGTCTCACACATATGGTGTCAATCAAAAGTGGTGTCAACAAAAGTGGTGTCAACAAAATATGGTATCAATCAAGAGTGGAGTCAGCGAAACATATATGGCGTCAATCAAAAGTGGTGTCAACAAAAGTGGTGTCAACAAAATATGGTGTCAAGGATGAGTGGTGTGTTACCAGTATCACCTGTAGCAATAGAGATATCCGCCAGAACACTGTCTTGGTGCTAGAGACATATCACGGGTAGTTCCCACCACCACATACGTTAATCCTGGCACTGAAACAGGGAGAATTCTGTTAAAATGAACGGAAAACCGATGCTTGCGGTACCTATGCTTGCGGTACCTATGCTTGGGTACCGATGCTTGGGTACCTATAATCGTCAGAAAATATGGGTTTGGGCATGCCCTCTCTATAATAGTAGAGGGGGTAGGAAATACTGCCCTTTGATGGGAGTGAACCCTTTCATTTCCATCGATCTTACTATAATACAGATACCTACCAGGTGATGTGTTGAATTGACAGATACAGATGGAAAACGCTGCCTCGTTCTGCTCGAACTTGATAATCTCCAGAGTTTCCTGCTTAATCGGACTGAGAATCCTGATTTGAGATGCCCACATTCCGTGACCAGCTTTGGGAGAGGAAAACATCTCCTCGGGGAGGTCCTCAGAGAGGAATTGCTCGGCGAGCTTTGCTACCTCCATCCTACTTTCGGCATCTGGGAAAGGGATTTAAATCTTGTCATATGTAGCTTTTCGTGGAGCTTTGGACCTTCAAAGGTGCTGGATGGTTGAAAGAAAATCGCCGATCTGTTTTCATTTTTCAACTTTTCAATATCGAAATGAGGAACGGGAAAAGATCGGAAACTCTCTTATCTCGGGCTCGAGATTCGGGATCTCAGATCCCCTCCTCACTAGTCACTTGGCATTTTGCCACAATTTCCACGCTACCCACCCGCAGTTTCCACCATCTCCTCAGCAATCTGCTGTTTCCTCTGGTTCTTGGAATTCTCCGTGAATGTGTTGTGATCTGTTTCTATCAGGATCATGTTGCTGGAATCATCGTCAATAACAAACTTCCTCGGTGTGTACTTCAGTGGCATTGCGACCTGGGGTTGTTGAATGGGGTGAGGCAATTGATCAAGTTGAGGGTGGTCTTGGGTTAGAAATCATAATTATATGTTTGGGGCCTTGTAAGCTGTACGGCATTCTGTACCAAATTCGGACAAAACTTACAGAAATTTCCTCCCAAATCGAAGGTTCTAATTAACTGATATTGATCGAGTGCAGTCTTCATATACCTGATTGAAGACCGCTCCCAACTTCTCAAGAGCGAGGATTCTGAGAGTGTTGGATGAGATAGCCACAATGCCCTGCATGCACTGTTCACTGCTAAACCCACACGCGTACTCTAGTGTGTCGTAAGAGAGTGGAGAGAGATGGAATCTGGGCAGGGGATGGGTTTAAGGGATGAGGTGAGGGCAGAGGAATGACTGTAAGTAGGGGATCGGATTGGTTAATATTAGATTATCGACCCAAAACGTGTCAGTTTGAGTGAGCATTTGAGGATAGCTCCCAAACGGATCGATCAATTGATTTGAAACCATAGCTCAAGGACCATTACAAACTCGGACAACCAAAATTTCACGCCAATCCGGTGATCGTATCCCGAATTAGTGGCCGCCATACCGCTTATCGACCCAAAACATGTCAGTTTGAGTGAGCATTTGAGGATAGCTCCAAAACGGATCGATCGATTGATTTAAAACTTCTACCATAGCTCAAGGACCATTAGAAATTCAGAAAACCAAAATTTCACNTAACACTTCTCCCATCAAATAGTGAGCAGTATGTCTTCCGCCGCCCAGCTAGAAGGTATAATCTGCCAGCTGCTTGTTCCCGATAACAACACTATTGCAGCTGCCACTGCAAGTTTGAAGGAATGCTACAAGGACCCGGCCATTGTGCCTGCTCTCTGCGAGATTGTCAGGTGAGGGCACAAAAGTTGATCGTCGGACGTCAGTGAATAGTGACGAGTTTTAGTCAGTGGGCAAGTCACTTGACAATGAGTTTAAGTCCATGAGTTGTCAGTATTAGTTCAGGTGAAGATACGTCACTTCTCACTAGTCTGACCAGATCACTAGTCAATGAGTTTTAGGTTAAGTCTCGTTTACACAGAGTATGGGTAGACTGAACTAGCAGCTTGACCAAGACCATCTTTTCAGTTCATCTACAAACAGTACAGCCAGACAATATGCCGCTACCATACTCCGACAGAAAATTGAACGATCCTGGAATAAACTCGATAATGACATGAAAACTGGCATCAAGACAACTTGCATGCAGGTTCTTGCAAAAAATCAGTCAAATGAGTGAAATGAATTGAGTTGTAGGATGAATTGAAATATTACGAGTTGGTGTTTTGCTGTAATATGTTCGTCACAACACTACTCATCTCCTTCAGTATATACGACCTCTAAAAGGCACTTAAGGTGTAGATAGACGTCGTTACAAATCGTGAAATATGTAGCGTGGGAACCAGATTTCATGCGAGAAACTTCACTTCGTTAATCATCGTTGCAGGTGTTCCAAAACCAGTTGCCCCGCGAAGTCCGTAACGCTGTGACAGCTGTCGTGTGTGTCATTGCTAAACACGAGTTTGCTGCCTGGCCAGAGCTCCTCAACTTCATTACAGCTGCGTGTTTCAGTGACAGTGTGCCAGCAAGGGAGGTTGGTTGGGAACCAGAGAGGAATTCCCTAGCCTGTGCAAACCATTTTCTTGTTTCAAACGTTTCCAAATGTATCATGAAATGTATACGTATGTTTTTTCTTGGGGGATTTCTTCCCAAGACCCACGTACTACGTGCCTACAACTGACCGTTACCATAACAACACATTCTCATAACAACACATTCTCATAACAACACATTCCCCCCAGCTCGGTCTGTACGTGTTGGGTGTCATATCTGATGCAGTTGGAATGGAGATGGAGCCGCACTTCAATTCCATGTTTGAGTTGTATAACCAATGTCTCACTCAGCACGATCAGTATGAGGTGGGTGGCATTATTGTGTTATTGTTGCGTTATTGTTCTAAATTTTAAGTATCAATCAGAACGAGTGTTGAATACATTGTATATAGTGTAATTTCTGATAAAAACCAAGGTTCAAGACCACTTGAATCGTTTAACCGACAAATTTTGATCGAAAATATGACACAAAAATTTCCTTATCCGCCCAAAACACGTCAGTTTGATTGAGTATTTGAGGACAGCTCCCAAAAGGATTGACCGATTGACTTGAAACTTTTACCATAGCTCAAGGACCATTAGAAACTCGGACAACCAAAATTTCATATCAATCCAACAATGGGTACTAAGTTTAGGGCCGAAATAGCCTTTTATCCACCCAAAACGTGTAAGTTTGAGTGAGCATTTGAGGATAGCTCCCAAACGGATTGTCGGATTGACTTGAAACATTTACCATAGCTGAACGACAATTAGAAACTCGGACAACCAAAATATCACGTCAATCTGATAATCACTTCCCATGTTAAGGGCCGTCATAACACCTTATCCGCCCAAAACAAGTCAGTTTGAGTGACCATTTGAGGATAGCTCGCAAACGGATCGACCGATTGACTTGAAACTTCTCATATAGCTCACGGACCATTAGAATTAAAAACTCGGACAACCAAAATTTTACATCAATCCAACAACATTACCGACATAACCCTTTATCCGCCCAAAACATGTTAGGTCGAGTGAGCATTTAAGGATAGCCCCCAAGCAGATTTACCGATTGACTTGAAACTTCTACCATAGTTCAAGGACCATTAGAAACTCGGACAACCAAGATTTCATGTCAATCTGATAATCGGTTCCCAAGTTAAGGTTCGACATAACCCCTTATCCGCCCAAAATACGTCATTGTGAGTGAGCATTTAAGGATAGCTCACAAATGGATTGACCGATTGACTTGAAACTTTTATCATAGCTCAAGGACAATTAGAAACTCGGACAACCAAAATATCACGTCAATCTGATAATCACTTCCCAAGTTAATGGCCGTCATAACCCCTTATCCGCCCAAAACATGTCAGTTTGGGTGAGCATTTGAGGATAGCTTGCAAACGGATCGACCGATTGACTTAAAACTTCTACCATAGCTCAAGGACCATTTAAAACTTGGACAACCAAAATTTCACGTCAATCTGATAATCGGTTTCCAAGTTAAGGGCGGACATAACCCCCTTATCCGCCCAAAACATGTCAGTTTGAGTAAGCATTTAAGGATAACACCCAAATTGATTGACCGATTGACTTGAAACTTTTATCATAGCTCAAGGACCATTAGAAACTCGGACAACCAAAATTTCACGTGAATCCGATAATCGGTTCCCGAGTTAAGGACCATCATAACCCCTTATCCGCCAAAATACGTCAGTGTGAGTGAGCATTTGATGATAGCTCCCAAATGGATTGACCAATTGACTTGAAACTTTTACTATTGCTCATGGGCCATAAGAAACTTGGACACCCAAAATTTCACGTCAATCTGATAATCGGTTCCCAAGTTAAGGGCCGACATAACTCCGTATCCACCCAAAACATGTCAGGTCGAGTGAGCATTTGAGGATTGCTCCTAAACGGATCGACTGATTGACTTGAAACTTGTACCATAGCTCAAGGCCTATTAGAAACTCGGACAGCCAAAATTTCACGTCAATCTGATGATCATTTCCCGAGTTAAGGGCCGTCATAACCCCTTATCCGCCCAAAACATGTCAGTATGAGTGAG
>CAMPET010000114.1:140897-153697 GCA_946803715.1 Beroe ovata
CGCCCAAAACATGTCAGTTTGAGTGAGCATTTGAGGATAGCTCCCAAACGGATCGACCGATTGACTTGAAACTTTTATCATAGCTTAAGGACCATTAGAAACTCGGACAACCAAAATTTCACGTCATTCCGATAATCATTTCCTGAGTTAAGGGCCGTCATAACACCTTTTCGGCCCAAAACATGTCAGTTTGAGTGAGCATTTGAGGATAGCTTCCAAACGGATCGACAGATCGACTTGAAACTTCTATCATAGCTCAAGGACCATTAGAACTCGGACAGCCAAAATTTCAGTATAATCAGTTCCCAAGTTAAGAGCCGACATTTCTGGAAATTTGAAATGGTCGAAACATCGACTTTCTCCAAATGATCTGATTATGACGGGATATTGTTGGGACAGTGATCAAGCGTTCCAATACCCATTTCTAGACAATTCTGATGTTATTTGTCGTCTGAGACGATATTTCATGTCTTTGTGACTTTATTTGTCCATACCACTCCCAGGTACTGCATTTGACGTGTGTTGCGATGTGCAAGGTCGTTCCCTACCTCGGATCTAGTCATACACAACAATTTGGTGCCTTGCTTCCCCCAGCCATGCAAGCAATCAGGGTTCTGTTAGGTTAGTTGAAAAAAGTTTGTTGAATATAAGTTGTATACTTATTTGAAAAAAACTGGTGTTTATGATATCTGAGGAAATATAGCCTGATGATCATTTCTGACAGAATGAATGCATATCCTCAGGTTCTGATGAGGAGAAAGCTTGTACATCTCTCGAACTATTCGATGCTCTCTTGGAATGTGAAGTTGCCATTGTTGTTCCCCATCTTGCGTCCCTGCTTACCCTTTGTTTGGAGGTTACCAAAACAGAGACGTTGGAGAATTCCACGAGGGTCAAATTCATGACGTTCCTTAGCTGGCTTGTTTCTACGAAGAAGAAGGCGCTTCAGGTTTGATCTTGTCTTACCCGTTTGTTCTTCAATACTTTACTTTCGTCAAACATTTGACATCTTGACATTCTTGACATTTTTATCCCCGCCCTTTCTAAATTCTTCTCATATATATACCTTATTCTCCCGTTGAAGCCCCTCGCCCCCTCTATCACCCCATCATTCCCTCTTTCTCCCCCCTTTGCTCACCCCATCATTCCCTCTCTCTNTGGAGGTGCTCATCTCTCTGATGGCATGTCCCGATGGAGATGAAGATGATGATGTTACCGAGAGACCGGGCAGTTATGCCGGCAGTGTGCTCGATACTCTTGCACTTCATCTGCCAAGTGGTTCGTTGAGAATTCCACAGGAATCTTAGCATTTTTATCAGTTTTTCGAATAAACTCGATTCGGATGATTATAACTCGAATGATTTCAGATAAGCTGATTCCCATGTTATTCAAAGACTATGTTATTCCTTGTTTGAGTTCGACTAACCCACTCCAAAGGAAAGCTGGTAAGTGCTTTACTGAAAAACTAAGCTAAAATCCCCCCACAAGCATTTGGGGTATGTAAAAAATGTCCCATGCGCGCGAAAATTGTGTGCTTTAATTTTGGTGATTTTCATGAAAAGCAAAGCGAATGCATCTTTCCGAACCAGCCGCATGGTTTAGCGCGCGCGTCGCGCGCTCAGATAAAATCGCGGGATTCGAGTTAGCGTAACTATTTGGTGACAGATTGACATGAAACTGTGATTAACCCAGGTTTAACGGCTCTTGCCATCGTGTCAGAGGGATGCTGCGAGTATATGGTGGATAACATGCTGCAGGAATGTCTGAAACTGGCAGGTTTGTACCCGGAAATCGCGTGACCTTGCTGTGACCTCATGAAAACTGACAGTTTTCACTGACACAGCCAGCCAGTGTACATTGTATTCGTAATGTGTTGAAAGTTAATCTATACAAGTGTAATTCGTCATGGTGTAATGTTACAGCTTATCTCTTCGTACATCTGCCGCTTTTGTGATACAAGCTGAATTTCGTTAACGGCAGTAACAGATGAAACGATAGATCAATAATTTGGGAAGATTCGGCACCAAAATTTTAAAATATTTTCGCTTCAAATTTACATCATTATTCATGTCACTTCACTTTGTCATTTCTATCACTTAGGTCACTTCAGTTAACACTGGTCACCTCGTTTTCAGGCAATGGTTTGTCCGACGAATCACCCGAAGTACGGAATGCGGCTCTCTACGCGTTGGGACAGTTTGCCGAGCACTTTCAGCCGGATATTTCCAAATATAGTAGCGAGGTACGGCGGTATATCCCCTTATTGTATTGTAACGAGGTATGGCGGTGTATCCCCTAATTGTATTGTAGCGAGGTGCGGTGGGAGAAAACGGTGTTTTTTCGGGGAGAATGGGTGTTTTTTCCTGATGTTTTGGTGGAAATGAACTTTAACTCCTGGGGTTATTATAGACCAGGTCATATTATGTGTTCTTAGAATCCAGCGTAGGTCCATCATGGCGGTCTCTCCTTTCACATTGAGCTCAGTTGAGCTAAACATTTGGATAGTGAATGCGAGGCATTGTTCAAATCAGTCTTCGAACAACCTATGAGTAAACTGAGGGCTTCCAACATGGCAGGATAACGAAACCTCTTACCCCTCCCCTCATCATCTCACCCCTCCCTCCTCTCACCATTTTACATGCAACATGCTCTGGGTCAAAACAAAGATCATGTTGTCGTTTAAACCTACTTTGCAACAGTGTACTGTATGTTAGGTTTGTGCGAACAAATCCTTACATTTCCGATATCCAATGATGTACGGCGTCTAGGATGAAAGACAATGTTTGTTGCAGGATACAAATTAATGGTATGTTAGAACGAACTTTGCCAAGGCTATGGATCAGTAGGTTATCTTGGATAATATCTTGCACTGTTTTCCGCTGTGTACTCAAGAATCAGCAAGCTAAACATTAGGATAGTGAATGCGCGGCATTGTTCAAATCAGTGCTTCCAACAACCTATGACCACTGAGAGGTTCCAACATGGCAGGATAACGAAACCTCTTACCCCTTCTCTCATCATCTTACCCCTCCCTCCTCTCACCATCTCACCCCTCCTCTCATCATCTCCCTCCCTCCCCTCATCATCTTACCCCTCCCCTCATCATCTCACCCCTCCCTCCTCTCCCCATCTTACCCCTTCTCTTATCATCTTACCCCCTCGTCTAACAATCTCATCCCGCCTCACAGATTCTACCAGTCCTCTGTCACAAGATCTCAGAAGAGATGAGCACGCAAAGCTCCGCCCTAACCCGCACTTACTACGCACTGGAATCATTCTGTGAAAACATGGGCGAGGACATAGTGCCTTATCTGCCGGATTTGGTGGAGAAACTGGTTGTCATGGTAGCAAACAGTCCAACTGTGCGAGGTGGGTCGTGGTAGTGTGGAAAATGTACATTGTATATTGTATACTGTATAATCAATGCATAGTTCTAATCTGTGGTGATGTATGCGGTGACATGAGTGACAGGATCTGAACATTCACAATGCCATATCTCCGCAATCATCCATCGTCACTCCTCAGGACAAGAACTGGCAATCAGTGCTTTGGGAGCTGTGGGGAATGCCGCCGAAGATGCCATCGTGCCATTCTTGCCACAAATCATGTCACATCTCAAGGTAGATTGATATGTGACACGTTATTTAGTCAATTTCTGGCTGCCCAAACTTAGCATCGTTGATTGTCCGTTTCTTTCCGTCCATCTTTTACACCGATGTGCGAGTTGAAATCATTTTCACTCCATCTTCACTCCCTAGTCCCTTGTCACTTTGCCAGGTGTACCTCACTGCTCCTGACTCTGAAGACGGTATCAGACTCAAGACCCAGGCTATTGATACTCTGTCTGTGTTCGCTAGGAAAATAGGTGCGTACCACAGTTCATTATGTCGACAGTTCTTGAATCTTCAATAGTTCATCTTCCCTTTCTTCGACCATGAATCCTTTTCTCCTTCCCTCTCTCCCTTGATAACCTGTCCCTTTTCTTCCTTCCCTCCTTTCCTTATATTCTCACTTCGAAGGCAAGGAAACGTTCAGTCCCATGGCAGCAGAGTGTGTTCAGCTGGGAATATCGAACATGACCGTAGAGGATGAACCAGATCTCAGGAGATGCATATACTGGTAAGACAGAGACAGAGCGCTCTTTAAATCCTCTTACCTCGTTTTTGAGGATTGTATCGATTGTTTGTAGTATTTTCCCGTTTTAATGGGTCAAATTCTCATTGATATGGTGTCGGGTTGGTAATTCGCAGGGAGTAACGATCCAAAGTTCTATTTTCGTTGATTTCCGTAACCCCCTGCCTCCCTCCCCACAGCCTGTTCGCCGCCATCTCAACCTCGTGTCCCGAAGCTCTTTATCCTCACATGGATATCATTGTAAAACGGATGTTCGAATGTCTCGACAGTAGCGAGGTTCAGTGCAAAATGACGAATACCTGACAATAATTACCCCCCTTTTACTCCTTCATAATCGTGTTTTCTGTGCTGTCCAAACACAAGGAAATGTTTCCAGGGCATGACCACGGAGTACAAGAGCGATGCAACGCCCCGTTTTGATCTGGACGATAGTTTGGAAGAGGGTAAAGGAGAGGAAAGTGACGACGAGGATGAGGTCCTGGGAGACTACGAGGATATTGATGGTGAGCAGGCAATTATTCCTCATATGGTCACGCCAAGGCTAATTATTCCTTTTATGGTCATACCAGGGCAAATTTGAGAGTTCCCCGTGAAATTTCTGTGAAGAACTCAGATTACCCCCATGACGCCATTAACGAGGCCTAATTGAAGATTTTCTAACAAAATCTATCTCTGCTCCAGTACAGAGTTCATTTGCGATTCAATTTCCAGCGGTACTTAGGACTAACGGCGCCGATTAAAAAAAAGCTGTTCGACGGACCCCAGATATTTCTTGTTGTGAAATATAGTCTGGAGGAAAGAATCCATTAATCAATCCGAGAGGAAGACTCTTGGATTAGTTCATCGGATGGAAAGTGAACGGTGAAATTGAGTTTTTTAGAGTGAGATCGAGAGGAAATGCTTGGCGAGTTGGAATATTGCCGATGGTAATCACTCATCGGTGATTTCGAACGAGTAAAAACTGGAAAATTACCGTATGGTCACCAGTCTACGACACTGGTTACCATGGATACAAACTCGATAGAACTCGTGGAATAAAATAAGAACTGAGTCTTACAAAAACTGGATAAACTCTAGCGAGCTATCTCTGATATATTGTAAACAGACACTCTTTTCTAAAAACTCTTTATCTATGCAGTTCAAACACAAGTAAATGTTTCGATCAGGTATCGCAGTGGAGAATGGTTACTTGGAAGAAAAGAGCGATGCCCTAACATCGCTGTGTGAGTTATGTGAGACAATGGGAACACACTTTGTGCCTTACTATGAAGACACATTCGGTTACGGTCTCAAACTTGTGGACTTTTCGGCAATACAGGTGAGACACTTCTGAGACACTCTGTGACACATCTGAGACGTCTCATTTCGGTAAACATGTCAAAGTAATGATTAATGGTGAATTGCAATGTATAAATAAGTGTATTTTACAATAAATAAACTAAACATCATTCAACTTACAAACATTTTAATCACATAATAATCAACGACTTTCCAAGGCTTCTAAAATTGTTGACATTCTGAGGGAAGTTTTCTCATTTTCTAACATTATTTTACCACGTTATAGGTTCGACGAGGGGCTATCCTGTGTATGAGCAATGTTTGTGTCGCTCTTAACAAAGTAATCAAGGAACACAATTTCCAGGTAAAGTTGAAATAAAGTTAAAAGTATGACACCTACTCAAGTATAGTTACTTTTTAATATAAGTTTTAATGAAGGAGTCAAGTATCGCTTGGTTTGGTTCATACTTCATCAGTGTTATGCAATTTCTAAAATTAGGGAATTACTCACACTTTACAAAACATAAAAGAAGTTAGATAGTTTGCACAAATAGTTCAAATACAAGAAAAATTACTGTTCATCGCGGACCTTTGGCACAGGTTCTTTCAAAACTCCGATATCGATGCTTTTTTCAATCTCTCTCCATCTCTTCACGATCTGAGTCCGAATAGATTGACGTTGTCATGGGAACAGTACAAAATAAACGTCACGAATCATGACGTCATGAGAGGGGGCATATATGACGTCATTTATTCTCCTGCTGAAAGCTGTATCTGTTCTCATGGCAAGCCTCAGCGTAGCTAGGCAACGTGTCAGGGTAGTGGTTATCGGGGCTCATCTCGGAAATGGGCGGTGCCGAAGGCCGGTATTTAGCTCGCCTTCGCCTCCGGAAAACGAGACAAATGCCTGCAGAGAGACCGTGAAATTTGGTGGAATAGAGGATCTCGCGGTTTTAGAATTAAAGTCGTCTTTTCGAGTTACACATCGGGTACTTAGTGATTAGTTTTAGCGGTTCTTAGGGTTGCCGGTATTGATTTTTCTTATCCATAGTCCATGAGATCATCAATATGACACTCTATTCAATACTTTGTGCTTGGCCAAACGATAATTGTCCATCATTTACTAAAATAACCATTTATTACATACACAAGGGTGGTATAATCACTCACTTATCGATAGTAGGAAAATGGTAACCAAGACAACGACCGCTATAATCAGAATGTACTTCAGCTCGATAGTGGAACCTTCGAGAAAGTTTTTCTGTATTGGGCAACATCCGTTCCTGAGTGATAGAGGAAGAAATGAGGGAGCGTTAGAAATTGAGGAAGAAATGAGTGAGCGTTAGAAATTGAGGGAGCGCTAGAAATTGAGGGAGAGTTAGAAATTGAGGGAGCGTTAGAGGGAGTGTTAGAGGGAGAGTTAGAAATTGAGGGAGCGTTAGAGGGAGCGTTAGAGGGAGCGTTAGAGGGAGCGTTAGAAATTTTGTGAGAGTGAAGAAAGAGAGAGGAATGAGTAAGTGAAGAAATTCTCGAGATAGTGTGGAGAGTGATCCTAAAGGCAGAGGATTCGGAATCGTGTCGTTGTTATTATCGGGAAAGTTTTTCTATTAGAACTCACCACTTTTCTTCCGTTGAACAACACTCCTGATCTGTACGACAGTAGTATTGCTGATGGTGATTCCACACATTTGCAAACGCTATCTCACAAGTGATGTATTGTGGGACCTGAGGAGGGGAGATGTGAGTCGAGGTGAATTCAGGAATGTCCCTCTTTGAATCCGACGAATCTGGGAATGCAATTAACAGAGCCATTGGGTTAGACATGTGGGCTGTGGCTCCTGTCTGGTTCAAATCAGTTTCATCTGATGATTACCTCTGTCATTTTTGAAGGGTGTTCCTTTTTACATCATCAACTTCGGATCAAACTCATAGCTTTCTAATGAAATATTGAAAGTACAAGGCAGATCCAATGTAGAGAAACAAATCAGTGAGAGACAAATTTGAAATTGTAAGGTTCTCATAAATCGTGTATACATTCTATACTACATAATATGTAGACAACAGAAGAAGACAGCAACGAATCGCCCAAACACAAAGTCCATCTGGTCTGCGTGAGGAACAGATCAATTATAAAGACGAGTATCAGAGAAAAGATGGATATAATGATCAGTGCTTCATTTAAAACATAAATGTTACGGATCTGATATGTCATTTGCCATAGATACAACTACGAAAAAGAAAGAATGATAGCCGATAATGGGTAGCGATCCTACGATAAAAAGAAGTGACAAAAACAAGAATTCTCCGAATGATTCCTCAAAATTCCTTGCACGCGATGAATGATTAGCTGTAAAAAAAGGATCACACCTTTACAAGACTTCATCGCTCTTGGTAGGGAAGCCAGACAAAGAATAACTTTTTAGTTCGATCATTTCTTGAAGTATCACTCTGGTAGGTTTCAGAGTTGGGTATAATCTTGTAACTGTTGAGTGTTGGATGCATGTCACGTGGAGCAATTTGTCGGCAAAAGTAAATTTTCACTTCCAATATCGTCCGTACAATTGGCAACTTTAGCAGATAGTATCAACAGATCTTGAAAATCTGTTAAATTGGCAGTGTTGTGTCCACAGAAAATATTGAAAATTTCTAAGTTGGTTATGCGACTCACTCAAAGCTGAACCCGACAACAACAGATTGCGAACAACTGAAGTCCGATGTATGGAAGTATGAATCATCAGCACATGTTATGAATAGTTGGTTTATTTGGCAATGGTTGTATGTATTTTCGTTGGCAATGGTTGTATGTATTTTCGTTGGAATAGGGTAGGTTGTACACTGCCAAGGATCTATGTAAAATCTATGTGGATTCCACTACAAACACATACTAGAAACACATGAATCCTACTATACATAGAGTGGCTTCTCCTCGAATTTAGCCAACTTATGACTTCGAAATTATCGTCGTATGGGTATGAATGTTTAATATAAATGAAATTTAGAATGTCAATCGTGATTTAATTTGTAGTTTTAAATCACATTTCACCTCAAGATCCTACTAGTGTGTCCTATTGGCTATTGCACAACTAACTGCTGAAGAATCGCGAATATCCATTATCCATGTGACAGTCCTCTAAATTGTAGAGACTAGAGAAAGTCCGATTATCTCGAGTTGTCCTAGTCTCGGGTTAGTAAAACAAGACTAAGTGAAGAGGCGACTGTCCATTTGTAAATGTCAGTTCTGAGAATTCAAGCAAAAAGTATCTTAGATGATGTATCATACATCTGTCCAAAACTAAACAAGAGTTCCACAACCATACATATTCAAGCAAAACAATGTGTGCTCAGAATCAAATCCAGCTTTAGTAATGACATGCAGAGCGAATACAAATTATAATATACAACTGTTAAAACAAAGTTTCATTAAACTAAACGTTCTAGATCGAGTCGCAAGAAATAACTAATCGTGATTCGATTCAGAGTCTTCAAACAATGAAAGGGAGGTCCTTGAATAGCTTTAGCATGATAACTCGATGATACTTGATCCGCATATTTCACTCGCCAAACACAATAGTTTGACTATTTTACATATAGAGGACGTTATTGAAAATATATAGTAGAGGACTTTGGATGATGAAAGCTGGTCATTGTCCAGACGGTCGAGAACTGGATAGAGAAAAGGGAAGAGTCATTAGTTCATGAATATTTCTTCAACGTCGATGGGATCAGTATCATAAGATACTTGCCATTACTCAAGCAATATACCATAACAAATCCTTACATTTTCAATGAAAACTACCATATCCTTGGCCTCCTATTTTATGTTTTATACGAAGGAGAGTATATTTTCCGGAAACACTATTGGAAACAGATCTTTCCCCCACTTATGATCCTATTTAGACCAATGTCAAGATATGGCATGAATTAGGACCAGGCCTCCAAATGAAGTATCCTGGAAACGCATCCGGTTGGATGGGACACGATCATAAGATCCTGAGCATATTTGCGGTCATGAACTTCAGTAAAACTATCCTATGAAATATCCGTTATTGTGAAAACATGATAGAGGGAGACCCCGCGGCTCTAACTACCTAATTAACGAATCCACCTACTCCTTCACAAATCACTCGTGGACTCATCGCATTATTGAACGCACTACGCTCCTTAGATTCATGCTCGTGGATGCAAAGTTATTAAATGCACTACTGCTCTGGACCAGAGCCTCTGGTACCGCTCACTGGAGAAAAAACAACATAGAGCAAGGGAAGGAATTTAGTGCAGTAAGGACTCTATAACATGAGGGAGGGAGTTACATGATGTAAGATAGATTGTATGCCTGATACAGATCACTGTATACTGGTGTCTCAAAGTCTGATATAGTCTACTGAGTCTTTCCGATACCGGTGATTGAAGAGAGGGTGAAGTAGGGGATATATTTGAGTGGGCTATATCTCATGTCCTAGGCTACTGAGAAGAGAGTCAAGAGAGGAAACAACTCTCTCTCTCTCTCTAGACGCATCATGATCTCCTATACTCCCTCTCTCCTAATCTCCCTGGATTTGTATATAATTGGGCATGGTAAATTCTCCTGCCATGTTGCAGTCTGTCATCAAACGTACAATATATATAATATTGTAGTGGATTTAACTAATTTAGTAGGCTACTTTATATATTGTTAAGTCTACTTTATATATAGTTAAGTACTATAATAAGTGGATACAAATGTGGATTTTTAAAAGTCTGAAGTGCGTTGAAGGTAGACGATTATGGAGTTTGGTAGACAGGGAGAAGGAGTCTTGTGTGGTGGATAATTAGCAAGAGCCAAAGAATTTGAGTCATTAATTCAATCTGGTGGGGGAAGATTTTGGTTAAATTAGGTCTTCGGGAATTTAATCGCTCGTTTAAACAATGGTCTTTCATGAGAACAATAGATTATGATCAGTTATTTGAAGGCGAAAACTGGATGGAGAGAAAGATGTGTTTATGAGTGCAGCAGAGGAAATATGCTCAATATTTTGTGATATTCAAAGATATCAAACCTTAGAAAATATTCACCATTTTCTTGTCTGTCTGCAAAGACTATAGTATCTTAGTATGGCTTAGCTTTTTACCAAAACCATCAAAATTCAAACGTAGCAAGGCAACCAAATTCCATAAACCAAACTGACGTAGCAAGGCAACCAAATTCCATGAACCAAACTGACGTATAACTTTGTGCCAAGACGTGAACTTTGTGTAACGCAAACAACAACAACAACACCGACAGCAGGCAAGCTTGTAGCACTGCCAGTCAGAAATCAGTACAAGTGCAGTCTGCCAATTAAGAGAAGAAGAAGAAGAAGAAAGAGGTTCTATGTTAACTGTGCTGATTCATATTGTTAATGTTATGCAGCTCAGAGAAAGCATTCTGACAGTGAAATGTGTTAACTGGCTGACAAATTACTATGGATTAACATTATACGTCAGGAAATTGAAGAATAGAAGATGGAACTAGACGCTAGAGAAAAGTAGTTCGATTTCGTTCTTGGATGAACATTTTTTCGGATGATATATCAGAACGAGCCAATTAAAAGTGTCCTGAGGTGAAGTGGTCCGGTAATAG
This sequence comes from Beroe ovata, assembly GCA_946803715.1. NCBI lineage: Eukaryota > Metazoa > Ctenophora > Nuda > Beroida > Beroidae > Beroe > Beroe ovata. Next base: position 151,909 of record CAMPET010000114.1, read on the forward strand.
GTGAAGACATTTGGTCTCCTTGAGCAAAGTAGGAGAAGTAGTGGACTGGTGGTTAGCAGACATGCGCCGGTCAAATGGCAGGTCTAAAAAGAGGAAAATACTTGAAGAAAACAATGTTGAAACCCCTCAAAAGTAGGATTCCAACATTCAGTCTCAAAACTCCACCTTTCAAGCAGCAATCTCTAGCTCAAATAGGTACGTAGAGTGTAAATAGAGAAGAATTTAAAGCAGCACGCCAAATGTTCAGCACATACAAATACAAATACAGACACACGTACACACACACTGCTAAAGTTTGTATAATACGTGCAGTGAAAATATAACATATTGACAACTATATTCAAACTAAAGAATATAAAGAATCATATGAGAAATTATTCTAGTGCTGGAAAATTATTATCAAGGGAGAATATTTACATATTATACAATCGAGTAAGGGAGCACTCTATGTATGAGTGGACTTAGGACTAAGCTAACCACATGCTATAGAACTACAACCCAATTTGATGGAATTTCAGGCACTTGTTAGCATCTATATAAGTTGGGTAAAGCAAACCGATTCCTTTGGAAATAGGAGGGGGTCCAATAGGATCCATACTTCGGTCATCAAAATTCCGAAATGAGTCGTTCATTCATGGAGAAGGTCTTGCTTTAAGCACGATGACCCGTATTGGTCCAAGAGAGGGAGAACGTTTTATTTTAGTTCTGCCAACAACGAGAAAACAAGTTTTAATAAGAGGGTCATTACCCGCGGTTAAAAAGAGCTGAAAACATAATTATAAGCGCATTTATAATGCAGTGGTTCATCTCATAAGTCGGTTTTTCTTAATGAGCTGTCTTCCGGCCTTTTATCACGATTCACGACAAATATGTGAACTCTAAAACCACAATTTAGCCGGAAAATAGCATGAATATTTCGTGGAAATGGACGTGAAAAAGCGCACAGTTTGGACTTAGCGTAGTCAACGTGAAGAAAAAAGTTGTGTGTATTATAGCAGCAAAGAAGAACTACGATATCTTCTATGAGAGCATATACACACACTCTCAATAAAGAGTACATGTCTGTATCAGTAAAAACCGTTTATAAAAACCACTACCGATAGTTCACTCTCTCTCTATCATTCTATCCGTTGGTCTCCAATCTCTAAATTAGATCTTAAGCAACCGCTTATAACATCACGTGACGCGTATCACGTGGCAGTGTTCTGTGTACGTGCAGATTTTACTGCGGGATAGAGTAACGCGGGAGTAGCTTGTTTTTCTTGTGCAGGTAAGTATACGGTCTTAATTCTACAAATTGGAACTATAAATATGATGGCTCAATGATTGGAATCAGGGTCACGGTGCAATACTTAGTGACAGTCTATAGCCAGTGGTGTCAAGGGGGTGGCTTCTGAATGCTCCACTATTCATACACAAGCTCAGAACCACCCCTCGATAGCGGCACTATAATAAAGTGGAGGGGGGCTCAGGGGGTCCCTGGTCTTCTTACACTGTGTGATGAGTACTTGGTACTATATCAGGCATTGCACTGACAACTATAATATACCTGGGATCATTTTGTACCTGCCATGTACGCTGACACCTGTCATGCATATAGTACATGTATATGACGCCTCCTGACACATGTCACACTGAGAGACTGATGCTAAGCACAGATGAACAGCACAAGTAACAGTAACAATACCTACTCCACAAGCATTCTTCCCATATGTTCTTCTAGTGATTCCCCTCTTTGTAGATTACACACACACACACACACACACACACGCACACACACACACAATGG
>CAMPET010000114.1:153734-173375 GCA_946803715.1 Beroe ovata
ACACACACACACACACACACACATACACTGCTTGCTATAAGAGATTACACACTGAGTGGTTTATAAGAAAGAGCGGGGTTGTGTGTATTACGCACCTGGGCTATTGTCTGACTTGAGGAGCACATAAAGTAGCTCTAACTATTTAATAGCTGTTGGAGATCACGTGACCAGTAATAATCCTAGACTACGCAGCATGCTCCCGGCCCTTAATTATAACCAGAGCTTATGAATAAGAACATAACAACTTGTGAAGATAAGTGGCTATTTAGATAAGGTCATGGTGATTGTTCATTGAGAGACGTTATACTGTAGGAATATGTATAAACCTATCGTCATGGTTCCAAACACCATGGTGACAAACGTCATGGTAACACCATGGTAACAAGCACCATGGTAACGCCATATCTGCTCCCCTCAGGACGAAACAGCACTCCTCCCCAAGTTTCTGGCAGTCTGTATTCCACTTGTGTTTGATGTAGTAAGGTCTGACAAGGAGAGGGAAATTGTGTGCTGTGCGTTGGAGTGTATCAATGAAATGCTGAAGGAGCTGAAGAATGCTATGGTGAGTAGGACTGAGGCGTTGACACCACTTAATAGCAATACTCATTCCATCGCTGACACCACTTTTGACAACATTATTCCTTGACATCACGTCTGCTTGACACCACTCCTGTTCGAAACTATCCTTCTTGACACCACTCACAACTCCAATTAGATTGCTGACGAGGACTACTTCGACTCCGTGGTTGAGTTGATCAAGGAAGTTCTCCACCATAAAACCTCATGCCAGAAGGATTCCGAGGATGACACATACTGTGAAGATGTGCAGGATGACTCAGGTTAGCATCGTGATGACCATATAAAGTATGACTGTCACGTGATGACCAAATATGGAATAATCGCCTAACTCATATTCCTCAGAGTTGACAACAGTTCTGATCGACAGTGCGGCATCCCTTCTCCCGACTCTGGCTTCTGCAATGGGAGGACAAAAGTTCGCTCCGTACTTCAAGATATTCCTACCCCTCATTGTACCCAAAGAAGGTGAGTGCTAGCTCTAAGATAAGTCAAATTATGGCTGTTTCAAAGCAATTTTCAAACTCTGAATATTATTGAGCAAATGAGCTTGCTTTGATTTTCTCTCTGATCTCGACACCCCCCCCCTTCTCTCCGACAGGGAAGAAGAAAAGCGAGAGGAGTCTAGCGGCTGGAACTCTTGCTGAAATCTGTCAAGCTATGGGAGATGCCATTATTCCCTTTGCCGACAACATGTACACCATCTTCATGGGAGGTGAGAAAATGAGTGGGAATGAGTGGGAATCAGAAGACGTGGGAATGAGGGGAATAAAAAGAAATGGGAATGACGGGGATGAGGTTGAACCCTATATGAGAATTAGGTTACATCGACACTTACCTTTTCTCCTCTTAGATATATTCGACAAATATAAACGAACAAAATGTTTCAAAACTGCTGCCGGTAATCGATCGCTCGGCAATAACCTCGTCATTATCATTGAAAATGACTCATACCATCTGTCTGAGAACAATTGTCTTTAGAAAATGATCGATTCATTTGAACGTTCAACAATCAATTCCCCCAGGTATGAAGGACGTGAGTAAGGACGTGGTCAGTAACTCCGTGTTTGGTATCGGTGTTCTTGCCGAGTGCACTGGCGCTGGCATGGCGCCAAAATACCCCGAGATCCTACAGATCCTGTCAGCGTTCTTAAAGGAGGATGGTAAGTGAGGGGTCTATCTCTGGGAGAGGATTGATACAGCGACAGAAGGATTGAGACAGCGGAATATCTGATGAATTGGTGTCTCATTTTCGGAGAAGTGTTAGTTTTAGCAGCATCTTTGTTTCAGGAGATAGGCGAACTATTGATAACGTACTGGGAGCTGTTAGCAGGATGATAATAACCTGTCCCACTGCCCTTCCCATCGACACTATCTTACCAACATTCGTCAAGGTTTGTGTGTGTGTGTCTGTGTGTGTGTGTGTGTGTGTGTCTGTGTGTGTGTCTGTGTCTGTGTCTGTGTCTGTGTCTGTGATTATAACCTCCTCCGCCGCCCACAGTGGCTACCACTGAAGGAAGATATGGAGGAAAATATCACTGTCTACAAGGCTGTCTACTCTCTCCTCTCAGCTAACTGTCAGGTATACTCACTACTAGTACTCAGTAAGATTGTAAATCCTCACATTCATCCTACTTGCACTTGTTGCCAATCCCCTTGATGTTATGTATACTCAGTTTTAATTTGGAGTGTGAGTGGCAGGCCCCACTCCTAACCTGAACTTGTTAACCCACACTGGTGGTATTCTAGCCATCTCCGCTTGAGAGCAATCTCATGGTCCTGGTACATTCAAAATTCCCCCTAAATTATATCCGACCTCCCCTCAGCCAATGATTGATCAACTTCCCACACTCATCCCTATGATGATAAACCAACTGACAAGCAAGAAGGTGGACGACACTACCAAGGAAAAACTCACTGAAATCTTGAGAGGTGAGGCTGGATGTAAAATCATTTATTTTGCTCGTAATTTTACGGACGCGCGCACTCCACGTGATAAAACGGACGCGCGCGCATCACATCCACAGTGCGTGACGAGTCAATCACTGTGCACTGATATAAGTCTAAGAAGCTGAAAGTGAAGTAACATAACATTATTTTCCTCTACCCAGGTGTTGCAAGTCAGTACGAGGAACTTACATTCAAGTGCATTACTCCGGAACAAGTTGAAATTCTAAAACAAGCTATCGCCCACGCTGGATCCTAATATTCTGTGACCGATAATGGGACTAGAATTGACTGGAAATTTGCTTGATGCCAATATGAAAATGGATAATTAACGAACTGAATACCGATTGAGATGAAACTGGATTTAAACTGCTTCATTCTTGGAAGTTTAGAATTTAGGAGTTGGAATTTCCGATTTGATTTTTATAACGATTGATAACTTAACGTTTTTATCCGTTTTAAAATCGATTTGAAATTAATTTGAAATAATTTATATCCGTTTGCGTGTGGCAATTTTTGGAGTCTTGTTCTCATTCTCAAGCGTTAGCGAGTGTGACGACGTTGAATGTCCTTTAATTGTAATTGTATGTGAGGGTGTTATGCTTGTAGCGTTCGATATTCAACTTAAAGTTATACATCTAAAATTGCGTTTGGATTTGACCAGCTGCATATTATGGTACAACAACAAAGTGCGCGCGCTGACAAGATGAAGAAATCGCCAATTGGACGCTGCTGCGCGCGGCTCAGATAAACAATTGCAAATTGAACGTCGCGTGAATCAGCCTCGCGCTTTTCCTGTTTGGGCTACGATATTTTTTGCAGGAAAACAAATTCATACCACTGGGATCATAATTATGTGAAAAGCAATCGAATGACACAATTGTACGATTGGAAGACGTAAAATTAACTAGAAGTGGATAACAATCATGCTCGCAAGATCAGTTTAATGGGCAGTCCATTAACAATTATTACACTGGGAATTAGCAGCGTGTCATTACACCAGTTCGGTGTATAAAAACAACACCGCAAATTAAATCTATATTTTTGAGACCTTTTCCTAATTTCCTACGGTGACAAATATATCATTCACTGAATAAAACGTCTCTTCTTTTATTCCCCCTTATATTGCTTGTTTATTATAAACGGTGTCGAAATCATCGATAAGGGTGATATCGATGATCAAAAAGGCTACTTACAAAAACTCCTTAGTAGTAATAGTGCTGACCAGGGTTAATTTTGGAGTAAGAAATCGCTTTATTTTCCAGCAAAAAACGTAAAAATGAACAAACTAATTCCTGAACACAGTCTATACGTTTTACCCCTGCTACTTCTCTCTATTTAGAACTTATCAAAACTCGAGAAATGCGTGAGTTTTACCAGCCGTTTAAACGCACTCAAAAACTTCAAACGCATTTCGATCGATGCGTCCGCTTACTTCCATAATAATGGTCGAACAAAAACGTGCGTCTGTGTATCATAGAACGCGAATCAAAATTTATAAAATGGAAAAATCACAAGTTTATCACTTATTTCATACTACGCGTACATATCATTTTTGCACAAGTCCATCATTATGTACAATTCGTATTATAGTTGTGGTTATAATTGTTTAGGATTGTAAAAGAAAGCTTGAGTTATATAAGTCACATCAGCGTGAGAGGAAGAAAGAGAGAGATGTTGAGATGGTACTACGAGACTAGAGCAGTGTGCAAGGCTTCTTGCCCATGGGTTTCTTTGGGGGATCGAGCGCCGCCATGATAGCTTCGTCGAATACGTTCTTTAATCCTGAGATATCAGATTGTGCGTCAGTAATATAACTTTAACATGAATTAATTGCAATTGTGGGATGAAATTGGTGGTCACGGTATGTCAACCATTGATCATGCGACCACAATGCTGAAGACGCAATTTCGGTTCACAATAACGGTACGTGCGCTGCGTGTGTCCATGCGCGCACGGTACAGTTTGTAACGAAACTAACGAGTTATTTTGCTAGTACATTTAGTTAAACTAACTGATATGTCCCAGTACAGAAAATAAACGTGCCATTAGCAATGCCATTAGGTAATGATAACCGCCGTTTCCACTTTCCTTTAGTAGAGGCCGCTCACGCCTAACTTTAATCTCTATATTTAACCTAATATTCACCTATTTATGAACTATCGGGTACATTCTGGCTAAATCGAAAGTGATCGAATTGATGAATGATGCATAGTTGTCTGACAAGAACCAAATTTGAACTACGGTCATTTTAATACCGTTCATCGCTTATTGTATGATTACAATGCTGTTCATTGATGAATTTCAAACGCTGCTAATTGATGAATGATAATCTGCGATGAACGAATAATGACGTCTACACTCTACAGTTGTAGTCCAATGGATGACAGTCGCCCAAACTGTACAATGAGTAGTTGAGTTTGTGAAGGAGTATTTGTTTTGTAAAGGAGTAACACACAATTACACGCACACACATACACGCATACATAATGGAATGTTTAATGAATTATAAACCGGGCGTTTTAAACTGGTGTAGCTGTAGTGGCCGTGTAACGTAATTGTGTAGAATAGTTGGATGTATAACTGCCATAATTTAACCGGTGTCAGCGTAGGCTGCAGAGTGGTGTCAGCGTATAGTGGTGCCAGTGTAGACTGTAGAGTGGTGTCAGTGTTGAGTGGTGTCAGAGTACAAAGTGGTGTCAGCGTATAGTGGTGTCAGGGGAAGAGTGGTGTCAACGTAAAGTGGTGTCAGGGAAAATAGTGGTGTCAGGGGGAAGTGGTGCCAGTTAAGAATCGTGTCATAGTTGAGCGGTGTCAGCGTATAGTGATGTAAGTTTAGAATGGTGTCAGGGGAAAGTGGTGTCAGAGTAGAGTGGTGTCAACGTATAGTGGTGTCAGTTTAGATTGGTGTCAGAGTTGAGCGGTGTCAGCGTATAGTGATGTAAGCTTAGAGTGGTGTCAGTTTAGAATATTGTCAGAGTTATGCAGTGTCAGAGAGTAGAGTGGTGAAAAGTGGAGTCAAGTAAAGTGGTGTCAGCGTATAGTGAATAGTGGTAATTTGAGTTCAAGTGGTGTCAATATACGCAATATAAATATGAATGTAGGAAGCTAACTACATAATGCGAGACTAGCTCAATAATTCTACTAATCACGTGCACTAAGAATATGTCAATGGTCAGCTGTTCGCGTGTGTGTATGTGTGGTTAGCCATTTCATAGCACACATATTCAGTGGTAAACCACTGACTACTTAGACGCTACATTTACTGTGATTCATCTACACGCATGCACACATGACTAATTTCTATCAAACTTGGTAACGAGTATCACTATTATTTGAGTGTTGAATACAGTGAAGCCACACAGGATTTGGTCTGACATTTGACAAGTGCGTAATTAACATCCATGGATAAAAAATACCTATTCTTTTATTATCATGGAACATAATATCTCCTTTTGATAAAGGGACGGCTGGCCAGAGTATATTTATTGCCCATATTCGAGAAGAATATCTGTTGAGTTGAGTCACGCATTTTCACTCCATTCGAGCGAAGTGCCGAAATATTTCAATTACCACTGAATGAACATGGCAGTATCATGTTACAATGAATGTATCGTTACACCCATAATAAATGATTACTGTAACACTATTATCATGTAACACACACACACACAAACACACAAACACAGACACAAACGCGTTAATTGAATCTGTAACACGTAACCATGTCGTAACATGAATGAGGTCATTCAATTCTGTAGGATTACGAATTATTATGTGTGACATTATTCCAATGAATGGTCCCGACGTTGAAAACGCTGCTTCCGCAAAATGCGGGTTCGCAAAACTGTCCCATTGCCTCTAGACGATCACCGTCACGAAGACTCAAAACAGGGAAAAAGGATGACAACATGACGTCATGACATCATGCTATCCAGCAATAGGTCATAGACCAACTCATGGGGAAATCAGGATTTGTTCTGACATTGTTTCCAGGGTCGTGTTTCAGTGTACACAGCGCGTGTGAAATACCGGAGTTAAACTAATTAACGTAATTAGATTAGAAGTATCATGTCAGAGAAATGTTAATTGGAAGAGTTATTAGCGCAATACTGACTATAGTCCTTTTTGTTATATTTTACAGGGGTTATATTACACTGATGTGTGTATGTGTGTGTGTGTGTGNGTGTGTGTGTGTGTGTGTGTGCGTGTGTAATTCTCACATCTGAAAATGAACGGTTATCATCTTCTCGCAACGTCGTCCTGATACGACTGGGAACTTCAATGAGCAGAATTGATTCTTCCCTCAATGACAAATTTTCAACAAAGAAATCATAGATAGCTTTTAGCAAATAATCAAATTATATCATTAATTTGACGTGTCAGCAGCTACGAGCTACACACAGCTACACACCGTCTCAATCCTGGGAACATGTGTTAGATACCCACAAACAGAGGGCTGGAGTCACACACTCTCCAGCCCTCTTACTCGTCTTCGTTAAAGAGCAAATAATCTTCATGCTTTCTGTGCGCATGGATGCCGATCATCCATATGATCACCATCACAATAACACACAAAAATGCTACTTCTACTACTACTACTTCCATACGGCAATCCCATGACAGAAGAGCATACATACAAACACGCTGTATGCTACTTGCTAACACCATACACAATGCTTTTTCTACTTGGGCAGGGTTGATGGAGGGGAAGGAGAATAGGAGGAGGAGAAACAGGTTTCTAGTTTCAGCGCTACACTCACAAAGATATTTACAAAGGGGGTTCACAGCAGGATAGCAAGCAGTGCATTTACATGGTTTGTCAACACACCTATAGCAGGGTACACTTAGGTTTCTTGGACGGTTTTGGGGGTTCCAAAGCTGCCAGGATTGACTCATCAAAAACGTTCTTTAAACCTTGGATAGCAGTTTTTGTTCCAGGATCAATTGTTTTACATGGAGGAAATCATTGTCATAATTTGGCAATGAGTGATCAAACACTTTGATAGCAGGTGACAAGTATGGTGCTCTTTCAGCATTTACACGTTGAACTGGCATGAAACCAGCCGACAAGAAACTGAATTCTAACAGAGATGTTGGTGCATATCTTGATCAATTGTAAATAGGTGTTACCTCTTTGGGTAAGAGCAGAGCATTCAACATATTTCACGGCCTTCAACTCCCTGGATAGCTTCTCTCCTTGCTCAATTGAAACTGCTTTCTGAAGGAAATTTTTGGTGAGAATGAACATATTTGGTGAGAATGTTCAATATTACTTGACTCATATTTGGGATATTCACCAGTCGATTTCGTGCAAGCTTCTCAATGGTTGATGAATCGTCTCTCAAATCAATCTGGGTTCCAACTAGCAGGAATGGTGTCTTTGGACAGTGGTGATTGATTTCTGGTACCCACTGAAATGAGAAGAATGTATGAAGGATAAGTAAGTTTGGAACATTTTGAAGATTTGAAAAAATAGATTTCTCTAGAATTAACCTTCTCCCGTATGTTCTCAAATGAAGCAGGATTAACAACAGAGAAGCAGACAAGGAACACATCTGTTTGCGGATAAGAAAGAGGTCGTAATCTGTCATAATCTTCCTGCCCAGCAGTATCAAACAGTCCAAGGGTGTAGGGCTCTCCCCCAATCATCACGGTCACCGCATAGTTGTCAAAAACCTGCAAGTTAATGAAATCATAATTGTGTTATATAATCTGCACAGTTAAATAAAAATTGATTCCAATGAACATTGTTCAGTATTGACATAAATCTACTCACTGTTGGAACATATTCACTGGGGAATTTGTTTGTGGTGTAGGAAATCAAGAGGCAAGTTTTACCTACAGCTCCATCACCAACTACAACACATTTGATTGTCTGCATACCCTAAGGAATCATGGAAAGGATGCTCAGAATAAGACAAAATAAGACAATATTGATCTCATAATTGCACAGCTGTACATCACTTGATATCAAAGCTCAACATCAATGATGAGATTTTACAAGTGGGTATCCTCCCTGTGTGGCATAGTGAAATGAAAGATAGTTGCCATTTAACAAGCAATAATCTGTAAGGGCTACAATACAGAAGATTAACTATGAGGTGTGCATTCATATTTCATATACTGATATGAATGAACTTCCAACAATCCAATTCACTGTTGGACAGTCTGAAATTATGAATAATTTAAGTGTTGTGTTGGCAACAAATTGACTAAAAATCAAGCACTCCCTTGGAATCATTGGAATCATTTGAATTAAAGTCTGACTAGGCATATGGATTGAAGTAATAAGGTATATTAATTGAAGTAATAAGGAGTTCGCAGAAGAGTGTCCGTAGGGTAAAGTAATAACTAATAATACTAATTGAAATATTTTCTAATTTCTTGTTGTACATATCAATAAATAAATATTTTGAGGCACATCAACACTGGTTTCGATATATTTTTCATGATTCATAGGCTCCAAAAAATCCTCTGGCACGTGCTGCTAGTTACGTGTGCACACGTTGCGCGCCCCTGTTCTACTCAGTGAACTGAAAAGTCGTAGAAAGGAGACGCGCAGCGCGCGCGGAGTATTTGGGTCACGCAGCGCGGGAACATAGTTACGTGACAGCGCCGCGCGCCGTCGGCTCGATGCCAAGGTCCGGTCACAACATTGCATGCAATAGCCCACAATGTTTAACCAAATTGCATCACATGCTGCGCGGCGCGTCCGCGGCACTGCAAGCCTGCGCGGTGGAGAGCGAGCGCGCTGTTTCGAGCATGCTAAAGCTAAATCATAATTGAGCTTGTCAGATTATTCGCGCTTCTTATTCTATTGCGCGCGCGCCTTCATCGAAGGCGCCGCGCACGCGCAGGAAAGATTGAGCTAGAAGTCAGATTAAACCCAAAAATACTGATATAACCGTTATGGGCAGAACAGAGCAAAGACAAAAAATCTCATAGGAATTGTTAAGCCGCGCAACAATTTTGAGTGAATCAAAAATATTTATTTCATCATTTATTTTTGATACTGATAGATTGTTAATTCACCCATCTGGTCAGTAGAGCGATTTCTGATTGGAACTTTAATTCTATTCTATTTGAAATGGATTATTGGTAATACACGACTTAGATAGTCGTCCAATTGGAGGTTGTGAAGAAGAGATTAGCTAGGTGAACTGAAAACTGTGTCTATTTGAAATTTTTTGGCTGTGTCTGTTAAAGCATTGCATGTGGGTTTGATAATATGTGGGCTTGATAATCTATGTTCAGTATTCTGTTCAACATTGGATTCTGTCGTCCTGGAATTATATTCATATTTCATATAGACAAAATATATACAACTATGCTAGGCTTAATTCAGCTCTTGGTGCTTTTCAACCTAAATGATCATGAATTCTCATATTAGGAAAAATGCTGGTAGTAAGATATGAGTACAAGATTAAACTAGTATTGGGTTCCAATGTTATGTAATATTACTGATAAGCTTTACTATTTAATTGAATAGAAGATGCTTCTGCGATCTAGGACCAGTGCTTAGACTGAGGTCACAAGGTGTAACTGGACACCCTCTAGACTGTTGTAATCTTATCCAGGGATTTGTAGCATGCACGTACTGCGTGCATGTCAGTTTGAATTATCTCCTACTCACACCTGTTTCATCTATAATGTTCATCCAATATCTATTTATTGTTGGGATTGATTCATTGAAATCCATTAGGAAATGGTTGATGAAGACAGCCAACCACTGGTGAGTATTGAGATTTATAAGTGTCAATCCGAAACTCCTAAATATGATAATTCCTCTCAATGTTCCATCTATTTGTGTAGTATTACTGTTGAGATTAACAATGAAACCCTGTGTGAGAAATTTGCAATGATTCCGACCAGTGATTTATTTGACAGTTAATTGAGGAAGTAGAACCTATCATTGTGAATCCAGATGATTCCACTTCAATTGCCTCCTCTATCATCTCGGTTTGTCTTTTTCTCAAAACCTATCATGTATCCTTACTAAATTCTATATATTGACTCACTAATGATCACTAGCTTTATGTGTTTCATGACTACCAATAATGAAAATTCTCCACTCATCAAGGTAAACATGCTGCTGCAAATAATTGTTTCTCCATAAATAACATCTTCCAACCCTTCTTATCAAGTCCTATGATTCATTCAAAAATATCTATCACACACCTCCATCTGAATTCAGTCTTTCGTTTCTTTCACTTTTAAATCTACCTTCTCAGATTGGGCAACCCAAAGTATGGACTTGTTCCCTAGTTCTTGCCATTTCGGTTGCCATTGTTGGAGGTTCCTTCCAGTTTGGTTTCCAAACAGGTACAAAATAATCTATATTCTTCTATGATAACTCCTGTTTACTAATCTTTCACCTTGTCAACCCCTCGATCTCCAGGTTGCATGGCTAACACTCAAGAAATACTGAACGAGCAGTTCAACATCTCTCATCTAACCATGAGTGTAATTGTGAGTGGTATGTGTATTGGGGGCCTATTCGGGGGTCTACTGGCCGGTGCCATAGCAGGTAAACAGGAGTCAACGTTATCCATTTCTACTATTATGACCACTTTTGGACGCTTTTTTGAAACAAAATTACTTCGTTCTTCTGGACTTTAGATGATTTAACGTCCGTGATTTTTATTGCTACTAACGTGTAACGTTTATTCGTTGAATACTGAACAGTCTACTGACTCGTCCTTCTCTCCAGATAAGATTGGACGGAAGAGGTGCATGTTGGTTAACAACATTCCCTTCCTCATTGGGACTGCTCTCATGGCAGTAGCTTGGAATGAATATTCATTTATCCTCGGCAGAATCATTAACGGATTCGCTTGTGGTGAGTTACATTCCTGACCTATCTCTCTCCTCACCACTCATCCCCTTTAAATCAAATCTCCCATCACACCACTCAACCCAAGCAAGTTTCGCTACCGGAGCCACAACAACTTTTCGATTTACTCTCTCCCTCTTCTCTATTAACCAATCTCCCTGCTCACAACTCACCACTCACCTCTCACCTCTCACCACTCACAACCCACCACTCACCACTCACACAGGAATCGCAACTGGAGTTACTACGCTCTACATATCTGAGATATCGCCTGTATCCGTGAGGGGTGGTGTTGGGGTGCTCCACCAGTTTATGATAACACTTGGTATCCTAGTTGGATTCGTACTCAGCATTGATAAGGTTCCGTAACATCGTGCATGTTACTTTTTGTAACGTAGGGGAAGTTTTGATAGCTTTCAGTTCAATTGATACATCTCTTCTGTCATGAACCTGTGATTTTTCCATCTAAAAAGCTACGTACATGTTCTATATTTATATTCCAGTGAACTTTTTCAACCGTCATTCTAAGTATTCAATCCTTCTTCAGATGCTCGGCACATTCAAGCAGTACTACCAAGTGTACTTTGCATTTCCCGCAATCCCGGCTCTCTACTCGCTTGTCTTGCTATCCTTCTGTCCGGAGTCACCAACATGGTTGTATTACAACAAGGAGAGGGAGGACCAGGCGAGGGAAGGTAAATGTGGTGTCAAGTGAGTACCAAGTAAGTTTCAAGTGGTGTCAAGTGAGTACCAAGTTAGTTTCAAGTGGTGTCAAGTGAGTACCAAGTTAGTTTCAAGTGGTGTCAAGTGAGTGCTTAGTTAGTTTCAAGTGAGTACCAAGTTAGTTTCAAGTGGTGTCAAGTGAGTACCAAGTTAGTTTCAAGTGGTGTCAAATAAGTACCAAATTGATGTAGAGCAGAGTTAGGTAGAACCAAGTAAGTGCCAAGGAAGTATCAGTGAGTGTCAAGTGAGTATCAAGTAGGAGAGCTGAAAAGTGAGAGATTGCAAGGCTATATATACGTCTCATACGCCATCTTATTCGATCCTGATGTATTCCCGATGTATTCCCGATGTATTCTCGGGGTCTCACATGCGATGTCAAGTGAATGATCACCACCTACTCTACAGCTCTGACCACGCTACGGGGCAGTAGTTCACAAGCAGACAAGGAAATGGAAGCCATGATTAGGGAGAGAGCTTCAGCAGCATCTTCAGATACGGTAATTGACGGGAGTTGGCGGTTACCAGGTGCGGTTACCATGGTGTTACCAACTACCATGTTGTAACCATGTTGCAGTTACCATGGTGTTACCATACATCAAGTTGCCATGGTGATTGGTCACCATATTGGAATATCAACATTGGCACATCAATATAACTTGGCACCCAACACTTGGCAAAATCCAAGCCTAATTGCTGCCTGTTTCAGGTTTCATACAAAGACCTCTTTACTGACACAACGCTACGCTTTTCTCTGATAATTGGCGTTGCTCTGCAGTGTGCGCAGCAACTTAGTGGTGTCAACGCGGTTAGTACGTGTGTATACCTTCAAATATACGATTGGTAAGCGCAATGCGGGTACGTGGGTACGTAGGTAGGTACAATGTACCCCTACTTATAAGTAGTTACACGGTAATTGCACAATTTGACCGTCCTTGCCTCAATTAAGTGTAATTGCCCGAGTACAAGACGCTTACAGAATACAGATATCACTATAGGTTACGTATTCTATGTACACGCAGTAATCATAGCAGTACATCGTACATTGTATAATGTACATTGTATAACAGCACTATACAACAATACATTTCCTACTGAAGAGCGAGTTTTCAGATTGGGAAATCCAGGATCACAGAATCCACGGAGTCCTCATAAAACGAAAACATCCACATTGTGGCTGTTTGTTTTTCCTCATTCACGTTTTTCCATTGATGAGTAGTACTCAGGTCCCTTAGTATTAGACATTGGACAATAAGAGTCTGTTAGAACAAGCTGTAGCTGCACTCAAACTAGCATAAGAAACACTGGGAACATAGAATAACCGCACATCGGAGAAGAAATTAGAATTTCCCCGATCTTCCGATGAGCTAGCTTTGTAATTCCTCCAGATTCGGATGAGAACTTTTTGTCCTAATTCCAGGCAAATACCATGGATTCCTATGTATTTTTGGACGCTGAATCGATTTTTGATCGAATTTTGGACGTATCTCGCTTCCCTGAGGAGCTGTTCGTCATGTAACTTCGAACATCATAACTGAGAAGGAATTAGAATTTTCCCCAATTTCCCGATGAGCTAGCCCGAAAATTCCTCCAGATTCGGATTCTACGTCAGAAAATAGGCCAGAAACACCATTTTTCAGTATGTCACGTGCAAAATGTTTTTGGCCTATTTGTGTGTCCCATTGATTTTCGTGNTGAGACACATTATTATTCCTTATATGGCAATCACGTGCTCAAAGAATACTTCACGCGGGGTTACCATAGTAACAACATACAATATCAGGGCGTCTTCCCGGGCAGATACGGAGTGCCGAAACCATGGTATTTCCCTCTCCAGTTCCTATACTGGTGTCGCCATCCCTCTCCCAAGGGGAAGAAAGATAACTTGATCGAATTACCGGGTACTTTTGATCATCTCAATAAAGAACAAAATCAAAAAAATAAATTTGTTAGTTTATTTCCATGTAACATACCTATCAAATTGCATTCTAAAACGATATAGACCTCCCAGATTAAACAGTTTTATCCTCAGGACACACTGCAGATATTGAGCAGCCCCCTGAACAGCTTACTTGTGGAATATCGGTAACCGCTCTTACCAAGAAGTACAAGGGAATGGATGTTTGCGCTCTTTCCGGTCTTTCCCTCGATTTGTACGAAAACCAGGTACGAAAACCATTAAAAATCTTCATCAAACCATTACATCAATGAGCTGGAGTGTGAGTAATATTACCTACTATATTAGAATCAAGTTATTCGAGATGTACGTATCATAGAAATCAAATCTTTCATCAAGGTACCCTCAACAAAGGCTGGTTTTCAAGAGTATCTTTCAGAGCACCCAAATATTTAAAACCGTATTGCTCACTCGGCTCTAGTGCCGCTTGCTCTCCCCAATCATTCCATGCGTTTATGAAGAAATAGTTCGGCACATTGTGTTGTCTCGCAGTTAAAGTAACATCTTCCAGCATTTTGAGCTGAGTGTATCTGAGATCCTCTTTGAATTTGTGAGGTGGCGCTGCCAATGCTGAGGACGTTCTGTTCATGCGTATCGCTGTGCTTCCACCCCAATACTGGTTGTGCTCAGTAGGAGTTGGGATGTCGAAATATCCCGTGGTATTGGTTATTCGGTCGGGATGAACATTTTGTATCGAGGGGTAAAGTTGGAACGAAGCATCGGCAAATTTCACAATCTTATCGGAAGTGAAGAGTTCATCCTTTTGGACGTAATCGTTGATAGCGTAGAGAATGTAGAGTCCCGCGAGGCCGTTACTGACGGCTAACTCTCGCCACATCATGACCATTTTCCCGAAGAGATCCCCCATGTCCCCAACCCGATAGAAAGTGAAGATGGGCCTATCATTGTCCCTGATGTATCGTGGGTGTTTGAAGTAAGGGAGGAGGTGATAAAAGTGTTCCTCCCACTGCGACTCTTCTCCGTATTCCTGTGTCACTCCGTCCCCGTCTGGTCCTGCGTCCTCCGTCTCATGGACGAGGGGGACGTTTTTCCAGCAGAAGAAGAACGGCAGATCGGGATGTCCATCATCGAGCATGGCATCCACCACTTTACCCATCAGCACATTTGTGTATCGGGATGTTCCCTCACTTGCCGACCAGTAGTGATAGATCATAAATCCTTCGATTCCAGCGGCTTTTGCCAGTTCCCCCTGTCTACGCCGAACGTTGTTGTCCGTCAAATCGTAATAACCGAGCCCATCTCTCTTGCTCTCACTAGGCTTCAGAATATCTTTACCTTCAATCGATTTGATGTCCTTCCAGCCGTCATATCCTTTGCCGTTCAGAGCTTTTTTCGCTGCTAACTTGTGGAAAGTCGGCTGATAAATGGCGATGGGGCGAATGGCGGGGGCTATTTCACCCACAGCCACACCATTGAGGTACGGTATGGATATAAGAAGTCTCTCCATAGCGTGTTCGAGTAACGCATCTGCTTTATACACGGCGGACCATCGGGTCACCATCCAGGGAAGGATGAAGAGCCAGTCCCGGATACGGAAATCCCGAAACGTCGCCCAAAACATGGTCCCCGCACTGAACACGAAGTCGGCCCCCGGATCCAACTCTTTGTTGTACATAATCCGATACAGCATCTTCATGTTTTCAATGTCTCCTCGGAAACACTGCTCTACATCATTGCCTATGAACTTCCTCAGAGGTCGGAACAGTGCTTCGCTACCCCGGGATCGCTGGATTACAAAACCACGGGGGATCACAATGCCGTATCTCTCGTTATCCGATCCGGCGAAAGATTTGAGAACGGATAGAACATTTGCGGGGGATCCACAGAGCGCATTCAGCATCTCACGTCTCCAATATGGCTCTGATTTGGTGTGAATTTTGAGGAAGTAATCATACTCGATACCGTGATTTAGTTGGAGAGTATCAGCGGTCAGGAGCTGGTTTAGAAACTGCTTCACGTCCATTCCCTCGTTGATCTCTATCGGTTGTCCGTATATGTGACCAGCACCCATTTCCTCCAGCTGTTTCCGTATGATGGGGAATAACGTGGAAGTTGCCGGATACGTCATGAACACGTCATACGTGAACTGAACGGGGGGAGTGACCCCCTCCCACTCAACTTTGCCGAAACTATCGGACAAATCCTTGGCTTTCTTCACATTCTCAATGCACTGCATGATATCCTCACGGATCAGGTCGTTGTCCAGTTGGTGCGCTTGTACGAGTACCGCAACCCGCTTTACACCGTCATCCCGAACAATCACATCCGGCGGTGAATCCCGTTTTAGGAGGGAGGATAAGCTGATCACGGGACTGAATTCATCGGGTTGTTGGCTTTTCTCCACATTGTGCAAATCTCGCATTAGCACAAACGTAAAGAGGAAGAAGGATGGACCCGCAATGAGGAAAATTTTGAATAAGTTGGAAAAGTTCATACTGTGGGAGTTAGAGAGAATGTTCTGGAAACGATGTTGAGAGAGAGAGAGATATTGTACTGAGGGGTCTGGATTACATAGCAAGCAGCCTGAACATAGAGGAGTGTTACCAAATAGGAAGTAGATATATCATAGTGTTCATAATAGTATTTGCGTTAATAATCCGGGTCTTTTCCGTCATCATAAAATCAATTTTGGATGCACCTATAATTTAGGTATATACATTCAAACATCGCGGTTGTTGAACTAGCTGACACAAAACATACCTACCTACTCAAATCGAACTAGATATATGAAAATGTAACGAGCATGTTTGAGTGTGTCTGAACAAAATTCAAAATAAATTATCGGAGAGCATTGCTTGTCAGAAGAGATCAAACCGCGTGTCTCGTGTAATAATACTGGTTAGTTTATTTCGGTAGAGGGGGGATGAAGGATTAATCTTAGATTTGAAAACACAACCAATAAAAACTTGTCAAACACCGTGCTAATTGCTAAAGGAATTCGCAACTCTCCCCAAGAAACCCCCCCTCTGATTATGATAGCGGATAAAAATGACACAATTGTGTACGTGGTCGATGGAGCTATTATATACAACGAGATGATGCACGGAAGATCGTAATGATTGCGTGAGTGGTAAGCAGCATCACGTCGTAACGATCGACTGACATGCTATTATATATACTACAGTTTATGGGAATCACATGCACGTTCGTTGATTGATGAGCGAGCACACTGCCGTTATTGTAAGATCTAGAGCATAAGAAATCAGGGGTAGTAAAATGATCGTTTTCCTCGAGGAGAATGTGATATCGATTTATATAAATGACAATAGACTTTGGGCGGTTTTGTTAAGATCAGACGCTGGGAATCGCATGCAATTATTATAACTTGAAAATCAATAAGCTAGGAAAACCATCGTCATAAAGACATAACGTAATCTTGTTCGGAAAAAGAACAACGAAAGAATCGAGTCTCCTGTGATAGAATTATAACAAGTTGTCCAGAAACGTCAACATGCCTCTAGATAAACATGCCCTGCTATCCTCTGAAGAAATAGTGGTGTTCTCATGATTCGATTACTTTATTATCATTATTATTATATTATGTAAACAAACAATACCTACCTATGAGTGTAATAGCTTTTCTGTGAACGGAACCTATTATTGACTTAAAAGTTGATAGCCTAATCACACTTATATGATTCATTCAGAGGAAATCCGAGAATGGTTAAAGCTGGCTCTCCCCCCTATAATAATCAGTAATCCATCTCTTTATCATTCAGATTCTAACGCTACTGGGACACAATGGCGCCGGCAAGACGACCACTATGAGTATTCTGAGTGGTCTCTATCCGCCCACGTCTGGTACAGCTACTGTGTACGGCAAGGATATCCGTAAAGACATGCGACTTGTGAGTATGACAAATAGGGTACATACTTTTATAGGGTGCGTTTAGTGCAATAATGTCAGTACCTATTTTGATAAGAGAGCAGACACGTTGAGGGTTAAGATTAGAGCTATAAGATAAGACTTTTCTTGGCGAGTGAAAATTTCTATGAAGGGATGGAATATGTCTTCATATCTATGGGAACTAAACTCAATCTTCGTATCAATCAATCCTCGTCAGATTCGACAAGATTTGGGGGTTTGTCCCCAATTCAACGTCCTATTCGAACATCTAACAGTAGAGGAACACTTGTGGTTTTTCTCCAGTCTGAAAGGGACGCCGCCCACTAAAGTTAGGGAGGAGGTCGACACTTTTATCAAGAGTGTTGGACTGGCGGATAAAGCTAACAGTCTTTCACACGAACTGTCAGGTAGGGAATGAATCTTAATCTTGAGAGTTTATTTCCAATGAACTCCCATTAGTTCTTCTTGATGGTTGATGGTTGCAACAAGCGATAGCCAGTGAGTCGTCGTGTGATCACGAAATAGAGTCTTATGACTGATTCTGGGATGTTGCCAACTCCATCATAACAAAACATCTCTCATGTGAGGCGCACACACAGTAAACTCACACACACACACTGACCGCACTATTCATTATTCCGCTATTTATAGATTGCCACTCCGGATATCGTGTCACAAATGTTAACAGGGAATATAGTGGAGCGCGCGAACGCCAAATGCTTTTTACACGGAGATGACGCGCGCGCTCAAAAACACAGCGCGTCGTACCCAATTTCAAGCCGAGCCGCGCACGCGCGAAAACTGCAACCACGCTTCAAGTTTCGCCTGTATAATATGTTTATTCTGGGGTATATTTTACGAATTGTAACGTTGTACATTCCAGGAGGGATGAAAAGGAAGCTGTGTGTGGCAATGGCATTCGTCGGGCACTCTAGAATCGTTATCCTAGATGAACCAACTGCTGGGGTAATGAATTATGACAAGCATTCTCTCCCTCATTTCCAATTAAAGTTTGCAGAATGCAGATTGAGAACGGGGCTATAATTAGAACATCTAGGTTGATCCGTGGTCAAGAAGAAGTATATGGGAAATGGTACTGAAACACAAACAGGACAGGACAATACTACTGTCCACGCATCATATGGACGAGGCAGATCTACTTGGGGACAGAGTTGCGATCCTATCCCATGGTAAAATTTCCAGAATTGAATTGATAGTCCACAAAAATATGTTGAATGTACATTGATAAGTGATTAGTGATGAGTTTGAATAGCTTGAAAACCCGTCAGGTAAATTGCTATGCTGTGGGTCACCGCTCTATCTTAAATCAAGATTTGGACCTGGTTACTACCTTAACATCGAGAAGAATGCGGGTAAATAAGGAAGAGGGGAGTGTCCATATAAAATGGACGGGGAGGGTTTCCAAACGTGGAGTCCACGTTTGAAGTTTTAAAATTTGGACTTTAATAGGGATTAAGAACAAGAAAAACTATACTGAAATTGGAATGAAACCTACAAAAGGCCCTTAGGTTGATAAGTCGAAATTAGCTTCAGAAAATACATCGGAATCAAGAACAGAAGATGGCGTGTCAGTCAAAAAATGTATTTGTAACTTTGTGACGTTGGTATTTTGGGTGAAAATGCTAAACAAGGACGTTTAACTATGGAGTGGGTGTATAAACAGAGAAATATGATCCTTCGCATAGCAAAAGTCACACACACACACACACACACACA
>CAMPET010000114.1:173435-189875 GCA_946803715.1 Beroe ovata
CACACATCCTTGTGCAGCTAGTCCAAGTGCCCCTGATATGTTGGACGATAGCGGTTTCGTCCCCTCCACGTTCCATGAAACAGCTGACGGTGATCCTGTTGCTCCCTCGTCTCCCGAGGAAATGTCCAAACAGAAATCAAATTCAACCTCAGCTGCAGAAGAGTTTAACCAGATTGAAACATCAAGGTATAATAGACAGGATAAAACAGGATTGAATGTGTGAAATTGTTCTGATTTTTCCATAAATTTACTCAAATTAACCACAAAAATCCTGTAGTGATTTATTTCGCTCAGGAATAACAATTACTTGACATAACACGGCATTGACCAGTTGCCTACCAAGAATATTCGCAGGCTTATTCAGAGCTATGTGCCCCGAGCAACAATTCAGTATCAGAACGAACTGGAGATCAGTTATCTTTTGCCCTGGTATATGAATCATTGTAACTCTGATCCCACATGATCATTCAGGCATGGCCCTGTTTCAGTTTAAATCTAGGTGTTTGTTTAAATCCCTTTCTTTCAGGGAAGCTTTTCAAAGAGGTGTTTTCCCTGATCTATTCAAATCTCTCGATGAAAACTCTGCCAGTTTGGGTATCCGATGTTACGGTGTGATGGACAGTACGCTCGAAGAGGTCAGTCAGTGCCTGTCTTACTCAAAGTTGAAATAATTGATCCAAGAACCTGGATTATTTTAATCGAAGGCTTGCTTATACGCACGCGCGCAATACACACGCGCGAACCTATCAGCATTGTGTAGAAATCTATGCTCGTGATTGCGTTTGATTGTTTTCGCGCGCTACAATAAATGCGTGGGAAATTTTGCAAATTACCAGTTGTGACATTTGGAGATATTCGACACTTTCCATTCCCACAGGTCTTCCTAAATGTTGCAGACAGCGATAACTTGGGATCGAAAAAGACGGACACTCTTCTTCACGATGACAACCTGCCTTTCAGTGACGAACCGGGTAACCTGATATTGGACTTAAATAGCAAGGATTCGTGAAAATAAAACTTAAAATGATTCCATGATACCTAATATAATAATTTGCTAGATGAAAAGTACGCTGCGGACGAAGTCCCGGCTCATCTTTACGACGATGAGAAGATTGACGAAGAGTTGGCCGATCTGCTGCCACTTTCGAAACAAGACCTCCCGGCGCCGAGCACTTGCAGACAGATAAAAGCGCAGCTTCTCAAAAGGTACTTCAGCAACACTCATAGAATTCTGAGAAAACAACTCATTTCGTGTGGCATCATGACGAAACGTGTTGCTATAGCGTAACGCGTTGCTATGGCGTGACGCGTTGCTATAGCGTAACGCGTTGCTATGTAACCACGTGTTTCAATGACGTCATCACACCCAGGATTCACCATACTCGGAGGGACTGTTGGGGATTGTTCTTCCAGCTGGTGTTGCCAGCTGTGTTTGTGTCTCTTGCAATGGTCATATCAATAGTTCGACCACACTTAGATTCTAGTAAGCGAGACATTCTTTGTAAAATTGATTTTGTAGCAACAGCATACCGTCTTTTACCTCTCCTAATAGACCGACAGAATTAAGAGAAACTATTTCGAATTGAATATTTTCCAAAGTTCAACTCCACGGAAAGTTAACCATTTCCCATTATCAGATAGGAAACTGGAGCTCTCGGTGAACATGTTCAAACACCCGTACTATGTCCCATTTTCCGATAACTCGAGCGAGGGTACGTCACGACTTGCCGAACTTGTTGGATACCCAGCTGGGCCCTGGGCCCCTCCAATCGGTAGGAATTATGAAGGAAAGCAAGTATAAACTATGATTTAGCAATACGTTTTACTTCCCTTACTTTCCCAAGCGGTTGACAATGATTCGGGACCCCCCGAGAAAGTGCTTATTATTCCATGTAGTATTTTCAGATGCCGAGGTTATGGCTCTCAGTAACTTCACTTCACCGAAACATACTTCACACATGGCGTTCCCGTGGCAACACTACTACAATAGTCCGACAGGTGAATAGTTGAAGTAATAGTGTTGTGAGGAGACGCGCTCAAATTTTCATTAAAATCTGACATTGATTCTCAGTTGTCATCTTAATTCACATCATTCTCACTCTCAGACATGTGCGGTAACCACATTTACCCGGAAATCCCCAAGATGCTCGAATTCTCTTCCATTTCCGGCTATGTGCTACAGAATCTGACTGGATGGAACTTGGAGAAGTTCCTAGTCCAGACCAACATGAGATACATTTTTCAGAGGTGAGTTAAAATTGTACCGAGTTCAATTTGATCACTCCAATAATCTGTTCCGGCTGCTGCTATAGAAATCATGATGTTACCATGGAAACTCTCGTCAGATACGGCGCTCTTACCCTCGGCGAAACTCATCACGATCTGAAGAAGTTCGCCCCCAAGAACTGGAGTTCGAGCAACTTGCCGGGATGGGGAGTTTACAACCCCCGGACAGCTAAAGCGTGGCATAGCTACAGGGGAACACACGCTCTCCCCACCTACCTGTCCGCCGTGAATAATCTTGTACTGAGATCAGCTCTTCCAAGGGGTGAGTCGCGTGGTGGGGGGTCATGACTCCTTATCCCCAAAACATGCCAGTTTAAGCGAGCATTTAAGGATAGCTCCCAAACGGATTGACCAATCGACTTGAAACTTCTACTATAGCTCAAGGACCATTAGAAACTCGGACAACCAAAATTTCACGTCAATCCGATGATCGGTTCCCGAGTTAGTGGCCGCCATAACCCCTTATCGACCCAAAACATGTCAGTTTGAGTGAGCATTTGAGGATAGCTCCCAAACCGATCGACCGATTGACTTGAAACTTCTACCATAGGTCAAGGTGGACAGCAAATGCTAACAGTCTGGATTTTTGTGTGCTTATAAGGGTTTGGTTTGTCACAAAATGTGGTTAGAGAACAGTGGATGTTGGATTTGTCCTGAGGGCGGTGATTAATTCATCTGGGTGAATAAGAGTGAAGCTAGCGTGCTGCAATGTAGTCCATGTAATCCAATGTAATGGCATACATCCTATACCTACATACCTAGACCTCGACCGCAATATAAAAGATCTCAATTTTGAGACAAAAGCTGTTAAGTGACTTTTATACTTTCTTTCTGCTTGTTCTGATTTCTGGGTCTATGTCGTCAGATGATCATAAAGAGGCGAACTACGGCTCTATCAGACAGCCAAGTCATCTCCCTGACAACGAGGATCATCATGACATCACCGATGATATCACTGATGACATCACTGATGACATCACTGATGACATCACCTTGGTAACCAGTGTTGTCACACTGAGTGAACATGATCTAGAATCCGTATACCAGATTCTGGGTCGAGGTCCAGCTCAGTACCTACAATGGACCACAGTGGCTCTCGCCGTGTGTTCCAATTACATTCAGATTACCATGGTAACAGTGATTGTACCCGTGGTAAAATGCGAGTGGAAACTGCCTCTCCTGGTACAATCATATCTCGTTCTCCCCCTCATTATCTCGTTAATCACCACCGCTCTCTGTAGTGGAGTATCAGATTATCTAGGTCGGAAACGTGTCGTCATAGCAACAGAACTTGCAACGTTGGTGGGCGTGGCACTGTGTGTCCTAGCTCCCAACCAATGGGTGCTGCTATCCGGACTCCTCATTACGGGCACGTGCTCAGGGGTAAACATGGGTGCGATCACGTGCTATGCTACGGAATTTGCGGAGGCAAAACTCCGGTATGTCGGAAATATCGTGATTCTCGCGGCGAGTCTGGCAGGATTTCTCGCCACGTACGTGTCTGGATTCCTGATCGAGATGGTTGGGTGGCGTTGGTTCATAGTCATATCGTCAACTCCACTCCTCCCATCTGTTATCCTCATCGCGTTTCTCCCGGAGTCGCCTCTGTACTATTGTATGAGAAAGAGAGAAGGGGAGGCTATCGAGTCTCTGAGATTCATCGCAAAACTAAACAAAACTCCTCTGCCCCAGGATCTTAAATTAGTTCATCATGAAGATACCGTCGCTAATTACTCTGATCTCTTCTCCGATTCCGAATGCCGAAAAGTATCGATGTGGTTATCACTCCTATCATTTTCTGACTCGTTCATATGTTACGGACTCCTCATTTACCTTCCAATTTACTTCAGTTCCCATCACTCCAGCTCAATCATCCTGGAAAGCTCCATCATACTTCATGGCGGCTGTCATCCCCTGAATTTCTNGGACCATTAGAAACTCGGACAGCCAAAATTTCACGTCAATCCGATAATCGGTTTCCAAGTTGAGGGCCGACATAACCCCTTATCCGACCAAAACATGTCAGTGTGAGTGAGCATTTGAGGATAACTCTCAAACGGATAGACTGATTGACTTGAAACTTCTATCATAATTCAAGGACCATTAGAAACTCGGACAGCCAAAATTTCACGTCAATCCGATTATAGGTTTCCAAGTTAAGGTCCGACATAACCCCTTATCCGCCCAAAGCATGTCAGTGTGAGTGAGCATTTGAGGATAGCTCCCACACGGATGGATCGATTGACTTGAATCTTCTACCATAGCTCAAGGACCATTAGAGCATTAGAAACTCGGGCAGCCAAAATTTCACGTCAATCCGATGATTGGTTCCCGAGTTAGTGGCCGCCATAACCCCTTATCGACCCAAAACATGTCAGTTTGAGTGAGCATTTGAGGATAGCTCCCACACGGATGGATCGATTGACTTGAATCTTCTACCATAGTTTAAGGACCATTAGAAACTCGGACAGCCAAAGTTTCACGTCAATCCGATAATCGGTTCCCGACATAACCCCTCATATCTCAAGAACCTTTCGTAAGCTCTATAACCTTTGTCCTTTTATCGCTCTGATTCTGTCGAATTAGTTAAATAAAGACAACACCTTTTTGTCCTCTCGTCTCGAGTTCTTTTCGGATTTTCTATGCTTCAATTTCAACACCAGTAATCAGTATGATGACTGTTGTCACACTTCATCAGTGGTGATGTTATAGTTTGTATTCGAGTGACCATGACGTAACATTGTCATGTTTCAGTGAACTCCAAGCTAAGATAGAAGAGTTGGAAGATCTCAACTCCTCACTGGGCAGGAGAATGGATCTAGTGACGGAAGAGAGGGTCAGAGCAGAGGAAACCGCCAAGGGTAAGAGGGAGAATTGCGATTAAATCGAATTGATAAGAATACGATTTTTTATCTAAGAAGATACCTTGTTTTCGATCCAAACCCAGATAAAGCTTCTCAAACCTTCATCAGAAAGCTGTATGGTGATTCATCCCTTGTTCAGGTATATCTGAGAAGTTGGAACGTGATATCGCAGAGATTCTGGAAGCATTTGAGGATTACAAACAGAAGACGGGGTCATCTCCAGAGAGAGTTCAGGAGCTACAGCATGGTATTGAATGAAACTGTAGAGCTAGATAAGCTCGCTCGTATCTTGATATTTTGTGATTGTACTTTGAAAGGTTAAGGATCTAAGGTAAGGAATGAATATAAGAATTCGACTTCTTCTCTGCCTTCTGAAATCGCACCTCTTTCGCAGGAATGGCGGCACTCCAAGAAACGTTACATCAGATCATGAATACCAACTCAGAGCTGAATAGGGTTAACAGTAAACTGGAGAATGATCTAAAGAGACTGACACTAGAAAACCTCAACATTACTGACGAGAGGTTAAGAACTTAAGTTGATGAATGAATTAATATGGCGTTTTTTGTTGAGGTGGAAAATTTTTGTCAATTTTCAATCATTGCTCAGGAACGAATTAAGACACCAACTAGACAACAGTCTTGTTGATCTATCCAGTGATGCCAGTCCTAGATCCGAATACCTGGCTGAGAAGCAGGCGCTGGAAAATCAGATACGCAGTTTACAGCACCGTACAACAAGGTACGTCACACGATATGTCCCTGGTTAACAATTTTGCATTGGAATCTTAGAAAAATAGTCGTTATATATGTATTTGCCCCTTTCCTTCTTTTTGTTCCCATTTGCATAATGCATATTTACATGCTGTTTGTAGGCTAGAAAAGTTGGAACGAGATAACACGATTTTGAAGAACAAGGTTCGCAAGATGAAGGAAATGCTAAGGGAGAAAGAAGACGAATTGGTAAACCTATCGGAGTCAGCTGAGAGTAAAGAAGAGTTAAGTCACGAGAACAATCACTTGAAGAAGGTCGTATCTTCCTTGAAACAGAAAGTCAGCCAGTATAAAGACGCTAACTCTACTCTAAAGGTAAAGACATAGTTTTGGGACTTGACTGGACTTTGAATTTTGGTTTGCGTAGCGCGCGCAGACATTGAATCAATGAATAAGCTAGTGTAACTGTATACGTGCGCGGCTTGGCGGTTTATTTAGTTCAATTCAATGCGCGCGCAACTACATCTTACTGGTCTCACAACATGCTGCCACCACTGCATGACAGTGACCTAGGAATGCTGACTAGTGGAAAGCTTGACACCACTTTGTCATAACAGGCTCGTGTGACGAATATCATAGCGATTCGTCACAACGTGCTGACACCACTGCGCCTGACTGTGGCGTAGGAATGCTGAGAATNATTTGAGAATAGCTCCAAAACGGATCGACCGATTGACTTGAAACTTCTACCATAGCTCAAGGACCGTAAGAACCTCGGACAACCAGAATTTCAAGTCAATCCGATGATCGGTTACCAAGTAAAGGGCCGACATAACCCCTTAGTATACTTATAAAAACCCGGAGACACAATTTGGTCATGCCAATTGACTATACAGCGCATATGCCATATACAGGGCATATGCCATATATTTTACCAGTCTCAGGGGTTTCCGATTCCTGATCTTGAACCAGGATCGGGTCGTTTGTCATTGTCTTTGTGTTGGGAGCATCAGAGTCATCCTGTTCAGCTAGAGAGGACAGTGGCACGTTTTCCATACTCCCTGAAAACGGAGAAGAATGTGGATACCATTTGCTAAGCGAAGAGATCAACGTGTAATTAATCACGACAATCTCTTACCAGCGTCAGGGTGTCTGTCGAGACTGTCGTAAGACGTTGCAGACGACAGGCTAACTCCATCGGGCGTGTACGAGGCTTGCAGATCGAGGGAGGGATTGTGGAACAGTAGATCAAAGTCTTGGAGTAGACCTAGAGAAAATGGTATGACGAGGACAGTACAGACTCTGCCCCCACAATAAAATGTGGCATCGAACCAATTTTGCACGAGGTATCAAGTTTTGAATAGGACAGCTTATCAACGCTGATGATCTGTCGCGATGAAATTAGATTCTCATGACACGGAGGGGGGGGGCGAGAAATATCTTAGTTACACTCACGTCCGTTGATATGCTCCAGTGCTGATTTCTGTGTCGTATCCGGAGGGGTGAGGGGATGCTCGGTTGTGAGGAGTACACTCATCCTCCTCTCATCAAACACAGGTTCCTCCTTGACTCTGGGGTCCAGGACATCCGACTCCAGTCTCAACTTGTCGGGGATCACATCGGGTAGGGTGAAAACCAGGATCTCTTCTTCATAGATGATCTCTTCTGGGTTTGTGGGAGCCTTGCCTTTGCTGGGTGGTGGAGTGGTTAACGATAGGTTGTGGGTGAAGAGAAAATAGGTTACAGTAAGAATGGAAATTGTGGCCAAATATAAGTCAAAGGATTTTCATAAATTCCCCAGAAAACTATGAATTACTCAGGTAACATGAACTTACTATGAATTACTATGAATTACTCAGGTAACCATGAACAAACTCACTTCTTAGCCACTGATTCCACTTGACGGGAGGATTTACGAGGTCTCCGCTTGTTGAGATGCCGGCACGGTTCACTTGGCAGAAGTGAGAGTGCCGTGGCCAGCATCTCTTTTTCTTCCGGCTGGAACTTCCCACTCGCCAGCACCTCCATCAGTAGACTTATCTGAGGGGGAGAGGGGCAGTTACACTCCATCTGAGTCATGATACGATGAAAAATCATTTGTGGCTGTGTGTGTTGGCGAGTACAACTAAGATAATAATCAGGGAGAACAGACAAAATAAGAGAGATGTATACAAAGTGGAGGATGTTCTGTACACAGTACGCATGCTTTTCAATGAATATCAAATCAATGTATATTGCTCCAAAGTATACTCTCCATAATCATATAATGTACATTATACAATGCAACCGTGCACCGTACACTGTAGAATGTACATTGTACAATTGTATACATACAATGTAGTGTAGATCTCGTTCTGTAATAAGCACAGCGCTTCTCTGTATGGGAATATCTATAGTTGGTATGACAGTCGACGAGTAAGGTACATCAACCAACTCTTCCAGTAGCAGTACCATTTCAGACGTCTGAGCGGGTGATAAGGTATTGTGAGCAGATTAACCAGAGCCGATGAATAGTTGGATTTGTGCCAAAGGATTAACATCAATAAAGATTAAATCTTGACTCAACTTAACATCTGCACTCCAGGAATAACAAACTCACATGATTGCCGATGTAAGGGAGGACAGAGGCATATTTCTGTCTCGCTGACGATGATGGTACACCCAGTTCAGTGAGGAATGCTTCTCGGAACGTGTGTGTGACTTGGTACAAGTTGTGTCGAGCTAGATCAACCACCTGTGATATTAGATGCTAATGGAACTTGTTTCGTTGGTCCAACTTCCACGAAAGCGAGTAGTTCACAATACTAACTTCCACTTTACTGTTAAGATAAATCTGAGGCTGTAGGAAGGGATAGAATAGCATCCTCGTAAAGAAGAGCTCGCCGAGGAAAATGTTAATCTGGGAAATGATGTGTTATCATGGGAAGTTTGAAATTCCTTACAGTAACAGAGGCAAAATTTCATGATTGATGTAAACGGCAGAGATTACGTCATCTTGTGAAGCGCCTCTGTAAGTCTGGAAGTAGTAGACTATGGAAACTCCTAGCCAACGGAGATAAGGGGGAAATGAGTGGAGGTGTCGACGAATTTGTGTTACCATAGCAATCACGTGGGTCGCTATACGCTTCCTGTAGTAATCCACCTGAGATTGAAAGGTTGGATAAGCTAATGAGCCATTTCACTCATATCATGAATAAATTGCTTGATATCCGAATAATCTGACCTTGGATTTTACTTTGGCTAAACTTGTAACATCCGGAAATCGTTCTTGGAACTTTCCTTCCTATATTAGGGCTTTTGGTGAAATTATTTCGTGTTATAAGTGTAAGGGATGCTTGAAAGATGGTCAATGATGGATAGGTTAGACATGAATTTGGGAAAGCAAATTAATGGACAGGCTCTGTCTGTGTTTCCTCCCTGATTTATTGCTTACATCAACGATGAGGAATTCTGACTCAGCCAAGACATTTAAAACAATGTCCCCCATCAGTTCTCCAATGTATACTCTAGTATTGACACTCCATTCTATGTACAACCTAAATGAAGTATTTGTAACTGCTTAAAACAATTGTGAATAGAGCTCAAGTAAAATAAATCATTTTCACTGATCAGATTAATCACCTAAAAGAGAGGGACAGAGCTGTTTGGCGGAGAAAGAATGAGGATATAGGGCCTTGGTATTCTGCGATTTGAATCTTTGCAATATCACCAATTACCCTTACAATCCTTTTCTCATCATTTGGAAGGATTGCAAAACCAAAGAGGGCAGCAAACAGAGAATGAATGAGCTCTGGTAACTCCTAGAGTATTCAACGTTTCATGACAATGTATGAAAGAATTGTGGCTAGTATTCTGTAGGCAAACCATGATCTCATCTAACCTCTGGTTGTCTCCTCTTGGTACTTGAGTCAGTCAAAAATATAACTGCAACAAGGTTTGATTTGTCCCTAAGATACTTTAAGAATGCAGCATATCTGTCTGTTTCTTCACCTATCCTATCTCTGGCATCAAAGAACCGAGATTTGTCAAGAGACTGGCTGTATCTGTCAACATCACTGAGCTCCCTGGCATGTTAATCATTATACCAAATGATAGTGATGAAATACACAACTTACATTCAGCTCACACCTTGCAATTAGTTCATACCTTGGGTTGGCTTTTTTAGTTCGCAAAGATCTCCATTTATGGTTAATAACCCATGCTAATTTATTAACTTTATTTGTTGGAACCTTAAGATCTTCTTGAAGTTTGTTTATCAATTCCTTTTCTGAAATAGGGTTTAAGAGAACCTTTAACATTATCAAATGATCAAGTACAACAAAAATTTATGCAAAATAATTAATTTGACAAGATTTGAATGAGCAGTAAGGTACCATGACTTATGAACAGCTTTGTCTGCCAGAGGTTCTGTTGAATGTTTCTAGTTCGTTCCATAACATCTTGAATGAATCATCAAAAGCTCACAATCAATTGACTTGGTAGAACCTAGTACATGAATAATAATAGAATAGAATGATTTCGATAAAATCAAATAATCAGTAAAAACATGATGGAAATGGATTTGAAAGGAAGTGATCATATGACACGTTTGTAGGATTTTACAATTCCCAAATGTATGATGCGATGTTATCTATCCGCTGTTTCTAACAAGCCTTTTTAGACCTTCGTTACCGCGACCGGATGTTATGTGTTAACTGCACTGTGCTGTAGCTGTTTCTTGGGCGCGGCGCGCGCGCCTTCATCGAAGGCCGAAACAATGATAAAGGCGCGCGCCGCAACTTTACCATTTTCATGATTTCAAAGCGTTATACGTTTATGAATTGAAGTTGTTTTTTTAAACATGCTGCAGTTGAAAATGGAAAAAATTGTTCCTGCGCTGCGTCGCGTGACCCAAATACTCCGCGCGCGCTGCGCGTCTCCGTCTTTCTAAGACTTTTCAGTTCACTGAGTAGAACAGGGGCGCGCAACATGTGCACAGAAAAAATGCATGTCAATGCACCGCGCCGCGCGCTGGCCATTTATAATATTTTATTTTGTAATTGAAGGAGGGTTATTTCTTTGCGATCTTATTTTGCATGGATAGTTGAAAGTGCGAACATATCATTTTATCATTCTATCATGTAATTTCGTGAATTGTTGAAATAAAGAGTTTACTGCAGACCCAGATTTATAGCCTTTGATAAATTGTAACTGCTAGTTATGGTAATATAATTGGTGGTTCTTTGTCTGTGAGTACCTGTTTCTATTATAGTATTGTAAATTTGATGACAGATTGACAGAAAGGTTGCACCTAATTATACTTGTCAAAAGCTGGGATATCATAAATATGTTCTTATTTGTGTTCAAGATAAAGATCTTATATTTGCTGCAGCACAATTTAGCAGAGGGCCTTGGTCCCTTTAATGATCTAGGCTGAGTGACAGTCATGAACAAGCTGAGAAGCACTACTATATTCATGGCTGAGGGCTGCAGCCAGTTAAACTACCGATGATATCCTAAACTGACGTGGTTAGCTGTGTCTGGTCTCTATGCAGGGCTGATCTATGGTGCCCTAAATCAAGCAGACACCAGGGCTAGAGATATGTTATACTCATTCAGGCACTACTCAGTATCCATTTGTTTCCTAGTATATTGTCACTATTGCAGTCAAGTGTATCTGTGCAAATTTACTCTGCTCACCTACTTAACACTTCATTATGAATGGGTGATCATAATATCAATTGACTGGAGTCCGGAAACTTCATTTTGAAATGTCATACCTGGTTTTGACAGTGATTGCATGTAGTTCAGTTTTAAGAGTAGTGGACTTATGCCCTCATGATGCTGGGTAGCTAAAAATGTTAATCATTGATTGCATTTTCTCATTTACTTTATTCTATTGTTCAACTATATGTTCAAGGTTCAGAGGCTAAACATTTCTCAACCTTCAGGTTTAGATGAATTTGTTGATATTATTTCTCATCGGGATTTGCTACTCTGGTGTGACTGGTGAGTCAGGACCATGTGGTGTTTTCAAATGTGATCTGTTTTAAACTTATCAACACCACTTATTACAATCAAATTAGAGAAGCAGGGGCCACACTTTGTGGAGATCCTGAAGAAGAGACTATAATGTCTTGAAACTGTCATTAGATTTGTGGTCAAAAAGTGTGTGGGTTTGATTCAATTGACTTTGTATCACTGTCTACAATGTTCAATCATATGTAGCGTGATCTGATTTCTATGCCATGAGTTCAGTTACAATCCGAGGGTATGTCTGCCCACTGTTTAACTAATGCAAGCAAACAGACATAGCTCTCTACCGGAGTTGTAGTTGGTGCTGACAGCTAGAAGAGTTACTGTGATAGATATGAAATACAATGTATGAGGAAGTTTTAGAACTAATGCTGTGTACACTTGTTCTATGATTATATTTTGGGCACTATTCAAGCAGTTTGAGTAGGCAACATGAACCTTTGTATTGCTGTAAATAGATAACATTGGGACATTTCAAGTTTTTCTCTTAACAACATGAAACCGATGTGGTTTCATCAAGTCTTTGATGGATGTAAACTACAATAAATTAGTACCTAGTGTAGTTCAAAATGTAACATCGTACCGTGCACACACAGTACAAGCACACACACACACACACGCACACAGTATTGCACACTCACATGACCAATACTCAGTACAGTGCATGACAAGCTATTGACATGCAATCACATGTACACTATTCATGTTGCGACCAACAAAGGGAGATGTGTGTGGGTGTGTGTGTTGTTGTGGACACAAAAATCAGCAGCCAACTGTGCGTGATTTTGTGTTAAGATTAGAAATACTAATGTCTAATTGTCACTCATCCTCTTTCATTAGACACGATTTGAAGCTGTTCACTAGCTGTCAGTGAGAATGAAATCAGCGTTCAAATTAGCAATCAAAATTACAGAGATCCAGGAGTTGTGATGAATCATTATCTTTCATTGCACTGATAATTGCTACAGTGATAGTTAAATCTGGATTAGAAAGTATCACACTAGCAATGTTTTGTTCCTCTCATAAAAGGAATAAACCGATCCCATACCTATTCGTTACCTAGCAATATCGGGTAGTAACCAATATAAACTGTTATACTAACTGTAGTCACCACACAGAGCCAGGAATAGTAATTGGTGTTGTTAGATATCATCCTATGTGCTGTGTTTATGCATACACATATTTCCAAACTGTGAGAAGTTGTGTGCCTGTGCGTGTTTGTCTTGTGTGTATCAGTAATATCCATATTATATGTGGATACTTACTACTGATATCATGTAAGCTAGTACGAAGACTATAATCCCTTAAATGAGTTGCAAACTGTTACAATTTGTCTCAAACACTCATCTGCGCAATGCGTGTTGAATAATACAACTCAGATTTAATCATAGCCTCCACACCTCCTGCATAAGGTTACCCTCACGTGTGTTTATATTGCACAACATAGCTGTTTCTCATCATCAACCAAATGAAGAGAGCTGACTGATTAGTCAACGCTTTCTGCAGAACCAAATGGAGAGAAAATAGAGACTGTGTGCATAATTGAACAAGATATTGTCTCAACTTGACTACGCTTATTTGGATTCATCCAAACTCAATTTTTTATACATCTGAACCACATAACTAACCGAATGAAGCACATTACCTATACTCACATTCTGACCCCATAACTCACTTCTTACCCTTCACTTTCTAACTCTTCAACGTTACAACCCCTTAACCATTTCCTCAGGAAGTGTGAGCGCCCTGACAGCGGAGAAGCTATGCCAGGGTGACAAGACCACTCTATCCTGCCCTGATCACCAGACAGTCCAGATTTACAGGGCTAACTACGGTAGATTCCACCCCGGCAAGGTGAGGAGTGGTGTCAAGATAGGAGTGGTGTCAAGATAGGAGTGGTGTCTTGATAGCAGTTGTTTCTAGATAGCATAGTGTCAAGATAAGAGTGGTGTCAAGGAAAAAGTTGTGTCGAGAGAGAAGTTGTGTCAAGATAAGAGTGGTGTTCAGATAGGAGTGGTGTCAAGATAGGAGTTGTGTCAAGATATTAGTGGTGTCCATGTTGTCATTGTTCTAGACGCCGAATGCCGATTTGAATATGAACGTGGTGTCAGGATCCACAAAGTAATGTGCATTTCTGTACATCCAAATTCCATGGACTCGAGTCGTTATTTCGCGTCGTACGTGTCGACGTATAATATGGGGAATGTCACACACGCATGCACAATTACACACGCATACACACACGTCACACACCTTAATTCTTGACGCGTCTAACGTCTTCTTTTCAGTATATTTTTTAGAAAAATACTCGATGATGAATGGTATCAGTAACTTTTTATACACGCAATTATTTGCAAGACTATACTGTAGCGGAATTTCAAATTTCAGCCATCACCATCTAATTATTTCGATGACATACGTCGAATCTAATCCAAGCTGTAATGACCCCACGTCTTTGATGTATAGCTGACCCCCAGATGCAGATTCAATTCCTATCTGCCCCACTCTATACCAACGCTTTTGAACTGAATCCAGTCTTCTAGGTTTGGTAATGGATCCAATAAACTGATTGTCTGTGATGCTCAACAAGATTTATATTCTGTTTGAGCTGAATATTATTCAGTTTAGTATTATTATCATTGAATATTAATTCGATGATTTGTTACCCGAAATAGAAACCCTCTGATGATTGTACCAGTGAGGGCTTGTCACCAAAAGTTGTAGATTTGCCTCGGGATTCTGTTCACGAGCAATTCAGAGAGTCTTGCAGAACACTCAATTCAGGGGTCTCTGCAAAAAAAGCAAGTTTCAATTTCCCAGTCCTCAGAAGACTCCCAGTTAGCGTACTCAGAAAGGTTTTTCGATCCCAATCACATCTAGGAAATGTATAGCTCCACAATTTCTCTACACACCTCTCAATCACCCCTGTTCACCTCCTTATTCACCTCTCACCCCTCCTGCCCCGTGAACCCTGGTCACGTGTCACTCACCCCTCCTGACTCCCATGTGCATCCTGCTCACCCTGTCCCTCACCCCTTACTCCTTCCCCTTTGCAGGAGGTGTGTCCACACAAGAGTCTCAAGTACTTGCCCACCTACGACTGCATCTCTGACGTCACGGCCGTCCTGGAAGCCCGATGCAACGGTCTGACAGAGTGTGAGGTCAGAGCAACAAACAGGAACTTTGGAGATCCGTGCCGTGGCGTGTACAAACATCTCGATATCCAGTTCTACTGTGATGATGTGCCCGTTACCACCACAAGTGAGTTAGTGAGAGAGTGGGTGAATAGGGAGTGAGTAGGGAGTGAGTTGGGAGTGAGTAGAGTAGTGTGTGCGAAATGTGGATAGGCAGTGAGTAGGGAGGGTATTTGTGTGTGAAATGTGGGTAGGGAGTGAGTAGGGAAGGTATACGATGTTCAGGGGGGGGGGCAGTTTTGACACATGATAATTGATAGATCAAACTATAGGAGCCAGTCTTGGTCTTTATGCTGACAACCTCACGACCACTTGGCATGGTCTTGCAAACAGTGGGGGAACTGGCTTGTTATTTGTTACATTGTATGTAACATATTAAAGCCGCATAAGTCGGCTAATCAATGAAGTACCGTATTTCCTACCAGACAGCCACAAAGGATCTTGTGTATTGGATAAGCCCTTTGATCAGTCTGCCTCATTGCACACGCCCAAACACACGCACACACACAGTACACACAACAGATTGTATGTTGTTCATACTCCTTCGAGTAAAGGGATAAGGTATGTTTATGGGAAATTAAGTATTGTACACAAGTGTATGACAGTTAAGTGGCTTCCAACTGAGTGAGAAAGTTGTCTTCTTGACCATATAGTTGAGGAAGTACCTATAAAGTTGCGGCTTCATAACACTGGTGGCACAACCTCAAATTGGTGGCACTGGAATTCGGGAACTCTATCATAATCATATAGCAGACAGCTTCTATTCCTCACGATCAAAATAAATCGCATTAGTTTTTACCATAATTGGTTAAAGTTCGACTATAATGCGATAGCTATTGTCTTCCTCTACTATTACATGTCTTTCATTGAAATATGGTTATTATTAGATACGTATTGAATTTGTCAAATCTGCACCTAGACTCAGCAATTTGTCTGGATTTATGATCAAGTGAGCGTGCTGAATAGTGCTTCCTTGAGTAAAGTTATGAGAACTCGGAGTTCAAAAACCAGATCACTTATTTTGCACCAAATGTATGATCGAAATTGGAAATTGTCACCTTGGTTCGCAATTTTTCACTGTCGCGATATTGACCTAGCCAGGTCACTCAATCTGTCCAGATATTATAATGTCATGATGTTCAGATCATTCAGTAGTGGAAATGAGTGAGTAAACGACCTCACGGGTATGTTTACCGCAGGATAAATTGTGGCTAATTGATGAATATACAGCCTTGGAAAATGTGTGTGAACTACTGCAGATACCTATATGCTCTTAGGTTGTACAATACACACACACATACACACACACACAAACACACACACACACACACACAAACACACACACACAAACACACACAAACAAACAAA
>CAMPET010000114.1:198900-224593 GCA_946803715.1 Beroe ovata
TGTGTGAGCGTGTTTGTGTGAGTGTGTGTATGTGTGAGTGAATGTGTATTTGTGTGACGTGTGTGTGTGTGTGTGTCTGTGTCTGTGTGTGATGCACTCCTTTATATTCCGGGATTTTACCTCCCAATTTATAGTCAAATTCAAGAATCTCATATTACCGGCGCAAACATTTCGCAGTCTGGACATAATGAATGACATAAGTGCATTGCTGAAATTCTCTGCTAATGTGCTCACAAATTCCAAAATACGGAAATTATTTCGCTCTACATGACAATTTTCTACAATACGGTACAGTATACTACCTCAAACATGTTATCGTGGAATTCGATGTGTTATTCTTCCTTTTTTCGTCCGTTATCTAACTCCATGTTGAATGTTCTTTTCAGATGACGCAGACACGGAATACTACTTGGACTACACTGAACCCACAACTGCACCCACATCAGGTATAATGAATTCATTATCCCACTTATTATCCCAATAATTTGGGGTAATCCAAAAAATATGCTTTTAGTTCTTTTCTTTTTTGATACAATACTTTAATGCGAACTTATTCTCGGTTAATATAGAACTCGACAAATCGATTCCCGCATCGAATTTGTCCCCGTTATTGGTCATTCGTCGTTACTCATTGGATTAAATACTGTTACAAATTTTCTACAAACCAAAAACAGTATGACTGATGTCTAATGGGATTATGAAGAAACCTATAGCGAACACATCGTGTGAGAATGAGAGAGAGAGATTTAATGATGAGCTGGCACTATGCCAGCAATGTCTGACCTGATCTAGTACAGGGTGGTACTACCAAACACCAGTCTTTAATAACTTCACATACACACACTGACAGTAAACAGTCGTACATACCACACAGTTCGTACACAGACACACACAGACACAAGCACTGTCACGCACAATACACAGTGTACTAGTACATACACACAGACACAGACACAAACACACACACACACACAAACACACACAGTGTACACACACTCGGTGGAAAGAAGAAATCATGGCACAAGCATTGCTACAAAAAGTAACAACGGCAGTCGGCACACATTGATCATACGAATAACAGACAATCAAACATTCGCGCAAACAAACATAAAAACAGACAAGTTTTTTCTCTCATAAAACGTCTATGAAACTGTGACTTCTTCCTTCCTATCTTAAATTCTATGTCACATTATTATTCTTAATTCTATGTCGCATCATGACATTGAAATCGCTACAGATAGAGGTATTTAAGATTTGATAGCTTTCAGTCTATAGTGTGTATCGACATGCAATCTTCATATTTTGAACACACACCATCTATCAAACTATAAGTATCAAATTTAAACGTGCTTATGATAGTCCACTAGAAGAATGGACTTGATGACTTTAAATACCGACAAATCGTATCACACAGTGGTTTTGTTGCTATGGTAACAAACTTCATAATCCACATTGTCACAATATACACGGCGATTGTATCTAGATCTTATCTCCATCACATTAATAAATATAAGTCACTTGCATTTGATTAGTCATACCTCTTACTAATTAACACTTCATGTATACAATGTATACGGTGCCAAGTCACACAAGTGGTCATAAATATATTGAAATTCAAGGCCCCGTCATTTTGGCGCCATTGATTTGTGTGACGGGTATATGAATGCGTGATTAATTAACCTGACCACCTGTCACACCATGGTACCCATCAACTTTACTCTGACGGTCACACAATATGTGTGGGTGAGTGACTCACACTCACATACTGAGGCATCACATACGGGTGTCACAATGTCACATTCGGGTGTGTCATTAATGGTGTCATACGGGTGTCATCATCTGGCATTCTCCCATCCCAGGCTACAAGAGTGACGAACAAGGAACACCAGACTTCTGGGCGTCAGGCTACTGGTTGACAGACGACCCGACAGTTGTGACAGCTCATGTTGACCCCGAGACACAGGCTAGCTACTCACAGTGGGTTAACCTGGATGATATCCTAACATCGACCCACCCCGATATGTGAGTCTGATAGTGATTAGTATAATGATTTGATAATGAGCGGTTATTACTGATTGATCATAGTCTTTGTGACAAAATAATGGTTAGCTGTGATATGATTTCAACCTCTTGCTGTATTGAGTTGTAGAGTTACAAATAAGGATTGGAATGTGTGCGTCGGCGTTTGTCTGTGTCTGTGTGTGTCTGCCTATCAGTATGATTCAATGTTTTTGTCTGTGTGTTGGACGAATTGACTTCTGTTAACTGCTATCATATTCGCGCTATGATATGATATCAGGCTTCTAACTGGCATATGAACAGTCTGATTCATTTATATGAGAATCTAAATGATTCGCTCAGATTAGGTCATGTATGGTCAGCATATATATACACAGGGCTAAATGTCAGTAGCCTTTAAACGAATCGTTTATTCGAAGCATAGTTTAAACCAAACAACTTTCGTTCAGTAGCAGGGGACACACGGCGTCAAATTTGATTCCAATTGCGCTGGCGCGATAACATAACGTCTGATACAATTCGCGCGAAGTCTGCGCGCGTCACAATGCGCGCGTAAGTCACGTGACGTGACATACATTCCTTCCCACAGGTGCCGCGCAACATACTGCCTGCTTGGAATCAGGGTTATCTTCAGCCAGCTACGAACCATTACTCTACCCACTCGGCAATCAGTGGAATATGCCATTCTGAACCGACTCTTGGATGTGTACCAGATATACCCTGAACAGGTTGGACATCACTTCAAAAAATGTGAACAATCTTTATTCGGGGAGACGCGTATTTGTTCACTGCTTTTGGCTTATAAATTCCAACTTTCTTGCAGCTTGTCCTGGCCGAGACAAACACTCGAACATCTGAGATTATTCTGGAAATTGTAGATATGACTGACGCTCCCAAGAGGGTCATTGACATAGCTGCCGATATTGAACAGGACGTAAGTTTGTTGATGATTGGCTACACTCTCGACGAATATGAATGTAACTCCCCCATGATTATCATATTTCTATTCAATCACAGATCAAAGACGAGGAATTCACATTCACGATCGCGGAGACTATTCTGTTGCCGGACTCACAGCGATTTGGTGTCATGCTGAAAACAATCAGTGAGGAATATCTACCCAAGAGAATCAAACTTGTCACCGAACCTAAGCCAGACGGTAATTGTTGTTTTGGCGTGTTGCCACAGTAACATTGGTTCTCTCATGGCAACATTTTGTTTCTTGTACTCGATCTCGTAGAACAAATGACCAAATTCTCCCCAGACACCACAACCGAACCCAAGGAAAAGAGCACCACACCAGACAACGAGGTTGAAACTGATCCATGGGACCTGGTCGACTCAACTCCAACACCAGACAATTCCATCCGGTTTGTTTACATTTTTCGGCAAAAACTCCTTCCCCTTACAAAATATTTCGTTTCAAAATGCATAACATTTTGAACATTTTAACAGCGACGATATGGAGGATGTTATATTTGATCTGAAGGCAGGAATCTTTGGAATGCCGAGCAAATACTTCTATCCGCTTCTCGCTACCGCTCTGCTTCTTCTCGTGTTGGCGTGTGTCGTCATTTCCACTGTTGTTTACAGGTAATTAACACGTTGACATGGTGATTATCCATCCTGTTCATATGTTGTCATGGTAACAGTTGGATGTTGTCATGGTAACAGAACCGTTTAACACCTGGATGTTACTTTATCAGGTGTATGATCCACAACAGAGAGTACACCCTCATTAAGAAGGTACCAAGCAGTCTCAGCAACATCTACATGGATGTTGATCATGTGACCCCACCCAAGAAAGTTGAGGTTAGTCTGTTAAAACACCATGCTTCGTCACACCAAGACAACAAGTTGAAACGGAGTTGAAATGTTTGTTTCATGAGCGATCAAGTATAAAATCAGCTATCGCATTGAGCCCCATATTTTGCCTCTATCTAACAACAACTCAAAATTCCTCAGGGATTCGAGAATCCTAGCTACCTGTTAGAAGAAGTTGATCACATGTGATATTCTAGTGACCCACGGTCATAGAAACACACCCCTCTTTCGCACGCCCAGTGCTCTGTTGTCACAGCTACAACATCCACACAGACTTTTAGCAGCTTAAATCGCCTGATGAGTGTGGTCAAGTCATATTATGTGTAGTCATAATATGTGACTTGCGGAACTATTTACATACAGAATTATGTTCATTCAAAATGTCAACAAAACACCCAATTCGGACACAGATAATGTCACAAAGCAGCCATGGTATAGCCGACAAGATAGCTGGGATACAAAAATGGCTTTTGCTCAAACATGATGGCGTCCCTCGCAGAGCCAAGTCAAACACTGTACACTCCGGCTTCTGAAAATTATATGTGGCAACTCCGTAATATGATGATGCGGAGATCTAGCTGCTACATGTACGTGTTTCGATGTGTTTTCCTCTATCATACGAAAGTTATTGTCACATGTTGAATGGTACTGTCCGTCAGTTAATATATTCACTACCATCCCATTTTCCACTTCAACTACTTTGTATTTCGTGGTTCAAACTTGTACTGACCACGAGAGGTTTATTATTTAACAAAACTAGTTTTATACACGACCAATTTATTTTTATAGCATAATCATTCCATCCGTTTTTTACGAACTCACTTCTCCCACGTACATTTGAAAGTCTTTTTTACAATGATATGCATGATTTTTTTCAGCAGCAAAATTTTCGAGATAAAAAGGCCTGCAAAAATCTGATTTGTCATTGAGAAGTCATAGTAGCGTGTTTTGAATGTATTGCTGGAATGTTTATACATAGCATTAGCCTTTATCACAGCATAACAGAGACCCGAAGCTTGTAGTTGATAGAGAGCACTTTTTATTTTAAGGATTAGCGTTCACTTTCATTATGGATATCTTTATCTCAGCTCATATCGTCCTGAGTCCTCAAGATGACATTCCCTGTTGAAAAGAGAGTTGGCCAGGGTCTCTGTTATGAATCATGTCGTCGATGTATATATTGCTCAGTGTGTGTTTTAGCAGTACTCCGATGTCTTCATGTAATCATGATGACAACCACAAGTCACAGACCGATTTCAAAATAACTATGATTGAGAATCAATCATTCAATCTGCCCTGTCTATGATAATACTCTCGAAGTTTGAATTTAATCAGCTTCTATTTAAACTAAGTTGCCAGATGCCTCTGTCATCAGCATCTTATCTGCCTGCATCTGGTCACTGTTCTCAGACAGATTGTGATAGTCATTAGTCATAGATGATATCTGGCAGTTAATCAACTAGAACTTCAAGGTCACATTTTGAAATTGATTTACTTTCCAAACATTGATGTTAATGGAAGGAGCAAGTGCTAATAATTAGGTCAGCTGCTGCCATTTGAAACTGAAAGTGAACTATTTTTAATTCTATTTTAGCTACCTTGTTTCAATGTTTCCATTCTCCTGTTGCTTTGCCTGATCATGTAACGGATTTTATCTCAATAAAATCTGTTCACTGTTTCTCGCGCTGCGCGGCGTGACACAATTCAAATACTCTGTACTCCGCAAGTTCCGTGGTTTTTGCGACCATTCACTTTCAGATCACTGAAGGGAACGCAATTCAAAATCCGCACGTTTGACATTACAGTGGCTAGCAGGCTGGCTGGACAAATATTTCATTCTCAATTCCATGTTTGCTGTGCTGCACTGTAAAGTGGATATATAGGTACGGTGTCGCCCGGATTCAAGTTAACATCAATGACCGAACTGAGATCTGACTAGCACAATCTTTGCAGGCCGATTGCCTGGCAACACCACACCCTGCTGTCGGAACGGCCTCTTCAATGGTACTTAGGACCGGTAATTGCTTCCGATCCCGTAAGTCGGCCAACATCGAAAGATGAACGTGCGTGCGCGGCGGCAAAATTATCTTCAAAGTTGGTGAAGGGCGCAACTCGCAATACTAAAATGTAAAATCAACCTCCGCGCGTGCGCTACATTACGTAAAACCGCCTCTACCACGTGTTCTGCCCTACTGAACAAAGGAATACACCAGATTTCCATACATAAAAAAGTTCAAATAATTAAACTCTGGAAGGGTACAACATCACTCGGACTGTGGCTCCGATAGCTTTAGGCGGNTTCACTCAAATCACATCGTCCGAAGACAAAAATGGGGTCTAGGGCATTTGTTTGCTCGGCTCCTAAAATCTGGAATAACTTACCTGTACACATCAAATCTTGTGTGTCCATAATTGACTTTAAATTAAAATTAAAAACCTTTCTATTCAACCGTTCATATAACAAAGTTTGATATCATTACACGTCACTTCACTACGTTTAGTCGTGGAACACCTAATGAGTTTCCTAAGTTTTCACACTCTCTCATTGAAATATTTCTTCTCGTGTGACTACCTGTTTTTAAATTATTCCACACAGTTGAGCATAGGATGACATTTATTATGTTTCCTCGTTACTGTGTATAAACCACCTTATTTTATTATTATTATTATTATTAAAAGATTTGGGGATGAAAATACCTTCGATTTTGACGAGAGAAGTTGAGACTGTTTGATTTCGGAGACCTCGTCGGAAACCAGTGACAATTCCCTTGGAGAAGAGCTTTGTAGGCTGCATCACGCCTTGCTACACAGTGAAATGTAGTGTTAGGAATTGTAGAAATATATGCTTATTGGACCCATTAACGGAACAGATACGTTTAATTGGAGATAATGCGGGGACTAGGCAGGGAAACAGATGCAAATCTGTGATAATTCATTGTAAATTGATGATCGATATCATAAAATAACCTTTCATATTTCACTGCCACACTTGGCTCCAACATATCGCAACTTTATCTAAATATACAAAAAACTAACACATTT
This sequence comes from Beroe ovata, assembly GCA_946803715.1. Taxonomy (NCBI): domain Eukaryota; kingdom Metazoa; phylum Ctenophora; class Nuda; order Beroida; family Beroidae; genus Beroe; species Beroe ovata. Next base: position 205,786 of record CAMPET010000114.1, read on the forward strand.
TCAGCAATAAAAATGAACTCTGAAATGAAATTTGAATAGTTTTCCTGGTATAAAACATGGCATATAAATGTACATTAAACATGCATAGTTGATTAAATAATTTGTATATATATCATTCATTAATTTAACCTAGATTGCATTGTCGCAAACAAGCTGTATTATACACCGCGTACACTGCACAATGTACATTGTTTACATTTTACTCAAATATATAGCATGTACAATTACACCTCATACACAAATTCCCGTGTCTTGTTATTCTCTGTGACAATCTGTATGAGCGATCCATTGTCAAATCGGGACGCTGGATCTACCGTCCATTTGATGAAGAGATCAGCTATGTGTGACATGGGCGTCCATGTCGACTGATCTGAAACACAGCATGACTACATGAAGTGAAGTATATACATAGTAGGGTTAACTAGAGGGGTTTTAAAAAAATAGAGGGTCAGAGCATGCCACAGATTTCCCAACTTTCCAACATTCAAAGCGTGAAGGGAATATAATAATTCCTGAACAAAACCACTCTCTGTGCCACAACTAACCGGCATCAGGCATCCACTTCCTGTTCATGGGTGTGTCCAGAGTGACAGGAAGTATACACTGAACTGTCGCACCTGTCGGCAGACCGCCTCCTTCCTGGGCTAGTGATGACGTCATCTGGTGGACGGCAGCTTTAGCTAACCCGTACCCGATCATTCCAGACGTGCCCTGAGAGAGAGGGTAATGACTAATGAGGAGGGATAGGATTTTAGGGAATCAGATAATGAAGGGTAACAATTGGAGGAAGAATGCCTAATAAGAACAGGGAAAAAGGGTGGGGAAAGAGAAGCTTAGGGTGGGGAAAGAGAAGCTAAGATGACAGCGAACACTGAGAAATATTGGTCCACGCGTCTTGTTGACCCACCTCGAGGCACGGCTTTGCACCACTAAGCGTGAGAAGTCCACCCTCATTGAGATGATGGGCAGCAATGTTAGCACTGATAACACTCGTCCATATGCTGGAAAACAGTGGAATGAGGATGTGGGGTTTGATTATCAGAAGTAGGGGAGTTTGGAGACTACAAATCGTGAAGAGAAATGAAGATTGCAAAAAGTTTGGATACCACAAAAGTATGAAGAATGTGGCAATATTCTTTATTGAATGAGTACCTCTGTTTAATCATGAGATCTGTATTTTTGACAAAGTCCTTGTTAGCAGCATTACCACCAGCCCATCCTCCAGCCACACAGTACAGAGCATCAAACTTGTCCTCCTTGGTAACTTGGTCTAACACCTGAGAGGGAGAGAGATGACAGTGTGAAAAACACCTGGGGAATGGTGTCAGGTGAGGAACACAAACTCGCACAATACAACTTGTACAATACAACTTGTACAATACAACTGATGTGATCGAGAAATAGAGATCTTTGACAAAAGACAGGTGAAGAAACTCTTGATTCAAGGATTTCACTGAACAGTATCTTACATTCTGAGATTGCTCGAGGAGCGTATCCCCTTTGACCACGACATTCATGTCAGCGTCAGTGTTCTCAGCAAGGTCGATGCTGCATACCCACCACCCCTTCTCCTTCATGTGTTTCACCAGGGTACAACCCAGTGCTCCCTTACCTCCATACACTACTACTCGCTTCGCCATCCTAGCTACACAGAGAGAAAGAGAGAATTAGGGGCTGTTTTTATTGTTATTCTGGAATATCCACGATTCGAAAGCCTTGAATCTTGATTTCTCAGTTTCAAAATGACCTGGAAAAAGAGTGAAAGACGCCAGCATATTTTGTAATATATAGATAAAACACAGACTACATCAGAATTCTACATCATCAGTCCTGGGTGGTCAGATGATGGTGATCGGTGTTGGGGTGATCTGAGTAGATCTGTAATCTGATCTTGGAGAGCTTACAATCCCAACTTTGTCCTTCTCCAGTGTCGCCTCTTCGCGTTGTATCTGAGACAAGAAGAGAGGTTAGGGGAGAATGGGGCTGGGGACAAGTTCAGTCGATTGTTCACTCGTTTGGAGACAATCAAATTGCCAAAAAAGGAAATAATTGTGTAATGTGTAATTACCTGATTTTATTATCAGTCCTGAGGCGAATCCACTGAGGGATGGGCCTGTTCTGCTTTTGGGCCTTGGCCAACTTCTTCTTGATCATGAATCTCTTGAGGGAGCCCATTGTCTAGTTGAAGTGTGGGATTATAGAACAGAAGAGACTAGTTATGTTGATAGTGAATGTGATAGCAAAACCATGTTACATCATTCGTTAAATCAACTTTCTCAATGAAACAGGGTACATAGTAAAATTAATAAATTATCGAACAACTTTTCAACTGGCTAACAGGTAACAAGCATACTTCATGAAACAGTGCTCCTTTCATTTCTCGACTCAAACAACCTAAACTCTGGCCTGACACTACTTTGCTTCCCTACACCTCATCAACTGCTTGAACAGCTCAGGAACAATACTTTGAATTCTAATTTTCCTAAACCCATCCCTCTTAAACAGGATACTATAAAAACCAGGTCAATCCAAGATTACTCTTTTGTAAATAAGTTAATTAAAAATTATTATTACCTGTGACGACAAGTATAAAAAGACCCTAATAATGTCAGCTTTCAAAAGATTTGAAACTTAAATGAAACAGAACTATAGCTATCGAGTAAAATATTATACTTCAGACTTGAGAGTCTATGATCTTTTCAATAATTCAATTGCGGGCCACACACACATATAAAAGACCTCAGATAAAGATAAAAAGTTCGCATAATTAGAGCCGGATATCGATAAGGTAAATTAGGATTTCACCGGACGTAAAAACTACAAAAGTACATATATCAAAGTACTGCCCTATCTATATTGGATTAACATGGTGTAGAAATACTCAGGAAACATTATTGCGAGTGTTGATAAGTTAGGGGTCACCAAATTAAAATATAATTAATCAAATAGATAAAACTGTCGCATGTAATAACCCAAATCTTACTTTCCGTAATCTAAACACCCATAATTTTCTGATATAGGTATGCATTATTAACCAATATTTTCTCAAAAAATAAGAACCTAGCCTGGAGTCATGCGACAGCTTTATTGATGTACAATAAATTAACAGGTACAATAAAAGATCAACTATATATTTTGACAAGAATTTTTTGTTTAAGACTAAAACCGTTATATATAAATGAAACATAATGATAAAAATACCAATAAAACTTTACAAAATAACACTCAAAAATGTCTGTACAAAAGATTAATTACGGCTGTGACGCACAATTAAATCATTAACTAATTAGATCATATAATAAATAGAGATTATATGACTAAATCAGATAGTCAATGAATTCATTTGATATTTGTCAGGGTATCAAATGCTGTTATGTGGCGTCGAATGAGAAGGAATGCCGGCAAACCTTCTATTCTTTCCCACCAAACAAGTACTCGCCACAAGTTGATCACGGATTTTCAGTTTTTATTTTTGCGCAAGTATATTTGACATTTGTATCGTCTCTGCAAGCTTGTATTTGTATCATCTATGCAAGTCTGAAAATCAAGAAGAAAAACGGGTACTGAAAATCCGAGTGTAATTAATGCTATTTATAGCTATGATTTAAGAGCTAATTTGCAAATTGTTCGTTTTTCTCGATACAATTATCACTTTCTGTTAATCATATCGTTCGATTCTACACTGAACTCCATAGATAAATTGGAGTGACCTTCATCTCTGATCGCGTCCCGATGGCCTATTTCAGACTATGAGTTGAGACACTTTCGACGCACCGTGTTTTTTGCTCCACTTCAACAAAATTTTTCTTGCCTAATCCTCTCAATCTAAGCTTAATTCCTCCAGAATTTGAATTTTTCAAGATTCAAACATTATTTGATCCTATATCTTGTGTCTTCTCTTCAAAAACTAAACTTGTCTCTGTATGCCTGAAGAGGGAAGAGATGTTAAGACATCTCACCTTAGCAACCAGACATCAACCTAAACCTGATAAACCTACTGCTGTAACCTAAACCTAAACTCACTTGTCTGTACGCGTTAGCCATTCTCTGGACATGGCTCTGTTTGTGGGTACTGAGCGCACTGTTTGTCATGAATGTTCTCTGGCACATGTCACAGGGGTAGGGTTTCCGGTCCAGGTGAATGTGCTCGTGTATGGAGAGGGAGGAGAGCATGGTGAACGTCTTCCCGCAGATGTTGCACTGGAACGGCTTTTCGTCTTGCTGAAATGAGATGATGTTCGAGACGAGTACGCACACACAACGACCTCTCTTGTGGTCACGATCACCGGTCACGAATACTGGTCTCAACAACAGTAGGAGATCAATGTCCTCAAAATGAAGCAGATCTAACCTTATGTACTAGTTCGTGTATTCTAAGATGACCATGATGTACAAATTCTCTGCGACACACTTTACACTGATACGGGCGCTGCTTCTGATGTGTCCGCTTGTGTCGTCTCAAGCTCTCAATCCAGGTGAATCTCTTACCACACACGTCACAACCATGCGGTTTTTCGCCCGTGTGGACATACTGGTGTCGACGCAAGTTTCCTGTAGAGTGTGAAATTGAGACGCAATAGGAAAATTGATTCGAAACAGGTCTCTTAATGTGTAGTTCCTCTCGCAGTCCCAGTTTAATAATTCACTCACCGAGGTCTTTGAATCCGAATCCGCAGCTGTTACACACATACGGCTTTTCCCCAGTATGGACTCTCTCGTGAACCTTGAGGTTCTGCTTCTGTGTGAATCCTTTACCACAACTGTTACACTTGTAGGGCCGTTCTCCTGAAGTGATATACGCGGGATTTAGATTTTGAGAGCGCCAATAAGAATACTTCAACCAGTTGGAGTCAGGACTCAAGAACTTGGTTTTTTACACAGATTGAGATAAAAAATCCAGAGAAAAGGCCCATACACACCTGTGTGAATGTAGTTGTGGACTTTAAGATGTGAGATATGGGGGAAAACCCTGTGGCATATCTTACACTGGTAGAACTTCTTCTTGCTCGCCTCTATAGAGGCGTGGGTGGGTTGTGACTTGGCTTTCTTGTCTATGTGCTTACAGTAACACTTCTCATGAACAACGTAGTACCAGTATGTCTTGAACCCTTTACCACACACCTATGTATATGTGTACATTGCATCATATCACGTTATTCGATCTGACTTAACTCACATCAAAGAACTTATCGTAAGATAGGTGTTTCACATCGTGCAATCGAAAGGAGATTCAATATCGATTCGCACATGATGAACAGAAGAGGGTTTGTACCTTGCACTTGAAAGGTTTATCCCCGCCAGCGTGGGACATCTTGTGAACGGCGAGTGTCTGCTTGTGGTCGAAACTCTTGTTGCATTTGTCACACTTATACAGTGTTTTGCCATGTGCAGCACTGTTGTGTTCCTACACAGCGAGGGGGGGGGGGTGTGTTGAGTGTGTGCCACTTTGAGGTTAGAAGAGGAGTCACGAGACACAAACAGCACTAGCGTGACACACAGCAATCACAGGACACACAGATCACGCGACAAGTGCAGTAACCATGTGACACACAGCAGTCACGTGACACATGTACAACTTACTTCAAGCTGCACATTCGAGGAGAAAGTCTCGTCGCAGAGCGAGCAACGGTGATCGGAACCCTTACATCGGTAATCCTTGTGTCGTTGTAGCCTGGATTTGTGCAAATACTAGGCTTATACTAAATGTACAATGCCGTCCCAGTGTCTATTGATTGTTTGGAGTAGCGAATCCAGCGCAAACCGCCCAGGGAATTTTGATACTGAGCTATTGTTTTGGTGGCACCGTAAGTGTTCACTGGGCTACAAAGTACATTGAGTATAGTGGTCCCAGATACTACACACTTATCTAGCACAACACGGGTACTTGTCTGTACCTCAAACAAAGTCAGGAAATATGGGACATATCATGACTGGTATAAATACAGCTCTGTTTAGCCTGAAGTTTCCCAGTACTGCTCACTAACATGGTGTCAGTGAGCAGATTTTAACAGGCAATTTGGAGTCGCATCCACTCTGGTCGGAAGGAGAGATCTCAGAATAACAACTCCTCCTAACATACAACTAACAACGACTTACCTCTCCTCATTGAGGAACTTCTTGCCGCAGGTATCACACTGTTTGTACCCAGCATGATACCGCTCATGCTCCTTGAAGTTTGACTGGGTGTTGAATATCTTAGCACACTCGCCACACTTGTACGCGAACAGGCTGTGCTTCTCCTTTTCGTGGCTGTTGAGAGCTGCCATGTTGGGAAGGTACAGTTCACAGACAACGCAGTGAACCGGCTGAAAAGGAGAGTGGGTCAGGAACATGAATGTGCTTGAGAACAGAGGGAGAAATGAGAGATGAAAACGAGAGATGAGAGATGAAAACGAGAGATGAGAGATTGATAATCGGCTCTTACCTTGTTGAGATCTTTGAAATGCGTTGCACTGTGCTCCGTCATTTCGAGCCCTCCCTCAAATGTCATGTCACAGATCTCACAGGTTTGCTCCTCAATCGGATCTGGCTGCTCGTCCATAGCCTCAACCTTCACTGCAACCTGACAAGAAGAAGTATGTAGACTCTACATAATACTTGTTCATTTTAGACTGTAGAGGAGACAGGATTACACTGATTATTGGCGGAAAAGCAAGTGCAAATATCCGCCGTAATGATGGATCAAGAGTAACAAGTTCCATAACTTACAGGTGGAGTGTCCACAACAACCATCTCATCCTCAACACTGTTCTCTTTCCCAGCTGTGACCTCGTCCATTTCCTTCTCAGGAACACTTTCAACCACCTCTTTGGGCACCTCTTTCTCACTCTCAGAGCTGGTTCGATAGTTAGGTGGTTGGTGGGATCTCAAGCTCGCCTTGCCGTACCTCCCACGCACTTTGGTGGCTAGGTTTGGTCGGAGTCTTTTCTTGAGAAGGGAATCTAGAGAGAGGAAATTGTGATGAGAACACAGCATTACGGCATGAAATAGGTCTGACATAGCAGGATATACCAGCGATGATCTCACAACTCAAAACTACTAACTTGGTTTTATCTTAAGGGGCGGACTCTTGTTACTGCTCTCAAACTCGAAACTCGGATTATTGGCATCTGGCTCAGTCTTGATGTGGAGTATAGGTGGAGGGACACCATTCTTTTTGGCAACATCATTCAGTTGTCGAGTGAAGTTGCTCGGGAATGAGCCCCCAAAGTCTCTTATCCTCATTCTCTCCTCCATTGCTCGTATTTCTTCCCATACCCTGTCCTTGTTATCTTCTTTCTCAAATTGGAAAGATGAATTTGCAGATTCACTCAGTCGAGAGTTGACATTGATGTTCTCTTTTACAGGGGTCGGTGGAGGTTCTTCTTAGGGAGGAATGAAGAGTCAGATCATGACATGCAACATAGGGAGTGATAATCTCCAACAGAAGAGTGGATCAATCAAGCAAAAACACAGCTGTATTATAACACAAACCTGTGTCCTCCAAGATAGTACTTGTATCTTCATCTCCTGATATTGACAACACATCATCCTCAACATAGCAGTCATCACCACAAACATTCAACTGCTGATGCATTCGTAAATCATCTGCAGTTTCAAATTTGTACTCACACTTGGCACACCTAGAAAAAAGTTGAAAACAGAGTGACAAAAATTAACATATTTCTCTTCACATTCAGATTTATAAAGGTGAAGCATGTTCAGACCTGTTATGAATCTTCTCCAGATGGCTGATAAGCTGGTATCTATAGATGAACTTGCTATCGCAGCAAGGGCAATCATTGCTTGGATCAACAAGTTCATCCTCATCACATTCTGTGTTACTGAAATCAAACTGGAAATCATCTGTGTCAGTATCAAGCAATCCATCCCCTAGCGTTAGGGTCCTATTTGTTTCATCCTCATGCTGGTCTCTTTCAAGATTCTTCAACTTTGCAAATGCTTCCTTCCAAGCATCTGAAAAAACATGGATAATCATCTTTATTTCTTCATATAATTTGACGAAATACCAGATTTGATCCAGTTTTCAATGAATGATCACCATTTAAAATATCATCAGGGTTGTTTGAGTTTTCTGATGTGGGTGAGCAAGCAGGGTTGGTCAGAGCTGTGAAGTCCTGAAATTGATGCACCCTCTAATACAAATATTCATTTTGAGGGATATGTGGATAGTCCAGAAAATTGGAAGTAGATTGAACAAGAACTCAGTTGTACCTCACAATCATAATCTGCCAAAATGCTCCCTTCATCAAAATCTTGATTCAGAAGTGGCCATTCACTTGATATAAGGGCATCCATCATGTCAGCTAGTACTCATAAAGCCTCTGTCCAGACCATAAAATAACCCTGAGAAGGATAGATTCACATATTGCTCATTGGAGATAAACCCTTTGTTCATATTGAGATGTTTGCGGTGCGTTCAGGAATATGATTACTCTTGACACCAGACAAAACAATTGCATTACACAGGTGAGTTGGTATAGTAGGCAAAGGCATCCCAGCTACTCAAGTTAAGGCATGATAAACTAGCTATAAAATGGATAGCTACAGAGACCAGATACGGGTCTAGTGTAGAAGTGCAAACCACTTATTGGGAAACCACTTGACAAGTAATCTCTATAACGGCTTTATCGTGATATGGGTTTCGCGGTGCTAATTTTTTGATGAATTGAAATAGACTGTAAATGGTGCAGATATAAAAGCCAGCTTTTATTTGACGTCAGAATCTCGCGCGCGCATTCACCGAAGGCCATGAAAGGCACAAGTGCCTGATTAGTAGAAGTCAGGTGAAACCCGCAAGTTAAACACGCGCAAAACTTATTCAGCCGCAGCCGGCGGCCGCCGCGCCGCGGGACGCGCGCGTGATTTCGACCAATTTAAAATGCATAATATAAAGGCAAGTGGACGCGGCCACAAAACGCGGAGCCGCGCATCGAGCCGAGGCGGAGCTTTTGGGTTATGCAAGCGCGGTCTGAAGCTGGGAAAATCAAAAATATGTTTCAATTTTGTTCCCGCGCTGCGTGACCCAAATACTCCGCGCGCGCTGCGCGTCTCCGTGGTTTGGAGACGCGTGGTTAAGGTTTGGTCTCCGTGGTTTGGTCTCCTTTCTACGACTTTAATTCAGTTCACTGAGTAGAACAGGGGCGCGCAACGTGTGCACATTTCAATTTCATGTTTGCGCGCGCGAACCGAAATTCTCAGCTCGACTAAGTCAATCATCAATTGACAGAGATACAAAGGATGAAGTCATATTTATGAATGGTTTTTCATTTTTATAGGATCATGCAGTCATGCACGGCTATCTGTGGACGTGAGCCGCGCCTTACACCACACGGGACATTCTATGCTCAAGTTCTAAATTTGATTTTCATAACTTGTAATCTTACATAAATCTTCCATGAGTTTTCTTTTGTTTTAGTGAGAATTTCCAAGTCTTTTAATCTTATTTGAAACATGGTAAACATAGGACCTCCTTAAGATTAAGTGTTCAACACATGTTACATGTACTTTTGTCAGGTATAGTAATCCCTTCAATGCAGCTATTACCAGGATCTATGCAAATTACCAAGTGTCACTTAGGTTATGAATAAGGCAGCTCTTGTTGCTGCTGGTTCAAGCTTAGCGTCTTCATGCGTCATTTATAATGTTTGGCAACAGAAGCACCAGTTCTATCCAACAGTTGTTCACATCAGCAAGAGCTCATCTTGCATGGCTGTGTTTTATATCCAGGCATTCTCCCTGGTATATTTCTTTGCCCATGTATTCAGGTTAGTTCTCAGTCCCATTTCAAGAGTTTTGCATGAATTTGGCATAATATGTTGAAATTAATATTATTTATTTGTCCATCCAGAAAAATATTTTTTGGAACTCTGAGGGCTGCTGAAACTGAGCATCTTGTAGAAAGGAGCTGGTATGCTCTAACAGAGACGTGCCTTGCATTCACTGTGTTCAGGTAAATGAAGTTAAAAGAGCAAAAACTTTATAGAAAGATTTTTGTGGTTATGTTTTCACCAGGCTACAAAGCTCTGAATCTGAATGAACCCAGATATATTCACAGGGATGATCTGAGTCCAAGCTTCATTGCACAGTTTGCAGTTCTTCTCTTTTTGAAGGCATTCCATTGGCTTTTGGAGGATAGAATAGATTTTATGGAGAGAAGTCCTGTTATAGGCTTCCTATTTCATTTGAGGGCCCTTTCCCTCATAACAATACTATCAGTTTGTGATGCTTTTTTGGTGTCTTATGCAGGTGAGTTCATGAATAGTATTGTGAGATACTTCAATATAAGCAATTGCTCATATTGGCTACCACTTATCTATTGACTTCCCCAGCACATGTGACATTACAGAAAGGAGCATCAGTTCACCTTGTGTTTGGTTTTGAATATGTTGTACTACTTTTACTGGTGTGTACCATTATGGTCAAGTACGTTCTTCATCTGATCGACTTGAAACATGAGAGCCAGTGGGCAAACAAGACCATCTATCTCCTATACACCGAGTTGGTTATTGGAGGGATCAAGGTATATTGAAAATGGATTATTGCGACTTCAACCAACCATTACAATGAGTCGATATACGTTTTCTATCTACTGGTCCAATGGATCCCATGATGGGATTCCCATCCATCAGTGATAAAATCACTACTTTAACTCACCCCCAGGTTCTGATGTACGCCATGTTTGTGACAATGATGATCCGAGTACACACATTCCCCCTCTTCGTTATCAGACCCATGTACCTTGCTCTGAGACAGTTCCAGAAAACCCTGGTGGATGTGATCAAGAGTAGGAAAGCCACGTACAACATGAGGGAGCGGTATCCTGATGCAACTCCTGAAGAGATCGGCAATGGAGACAACACGTGTATTATATGCAGAGAGGTGGGTTTGATTGTCTCCTTGACAACAGCAGGATTCGTTCATTTGTATTCTGTCACATTTGCTATGCTAATGGGTGTTGAAGATAGCCATAACGCACATTTCCATCATAGAATTTAAGCTTGCTATGTATACGTTTCATAATAATGCAACATAATATTCAATAAATAGTGTGTACACATAACGCTATGCTGTGTGCAGTGTAATGACTCACAAGTAATATTCCACGATATTGGACATGTCTGTCATGGACACCCATTATATGCGCGTGTAAACCGCACACCAGCTATCATGTAACGGATCATACAATACATTTGTATTTACAGGAGATGACAGCTGCAAAGAAACTGCCGTGTGGACACATTTTCCATCTTGAGTGCTTGAGGAGTTGGTTGCTGCGACAACAGACGTGTCCCACGTGCCGTATTGATATTCTCCAGCAACAGCAACATCCAACCCACCAACAACGACCACAGCAACAGCAACCTAACAGTGGAGGTCCAGGTAAGATGCTCTGATGTCATCTTTTTTTCTTCTATTCGATCTCATTCACTGTCGGCCCTTTAAACTTAGGAACTGATCATCGGATTGACGTGAAACTTGGTTGTCCGGGTTTCTGATGGTCCTTGAGCTATGGTAGAAGTTTCAAGTCAAATGGTCGATCCGTTTGGGAAATATCCTCAAATGCTCATTCAAACTGACATGTTTTTGGTGGAAAATGGGGTATATCAGTCCTTAGTTGGGTTGAGCTTAAATTCTCCCACGCTACCCTGTCAATTGCTGACCCCAAATGTGCGAAGTTGTCCGGCAGCCACTGTGTGACAATGTAGAATCAAGTACTTATACCAATAACATTCCCCTGGTAATTGTGAGATTATGAATGGAAATGAGACCCATTCATACCGAATTAACAACAAACATCCCATACTAAACAAATATCCCCCACTATTTCTTAGCTGGAGTCCGGGGAGTCCGAGGTGCACAACAGAACCCTCCCCTTTTCTCGTGGCACAATAACGCTGTCCCAAACAATGGGGGAGCTGGGAGCGGGGGAGCGGGGAGTGGGGGACCAGGGGCCACTCCCCGCTTCTTTATTCCCACCACTGGGGGATCTAGCAACTTCCCCATATCAGGTGAGGTATATCAGATGTTTCACTTGAAAACGAACAGCGATTGAGAATCAAAGCAACGCAGATTATATTCTACAGTATCATTACCACTGACACAAGTTTTTCTGCCAGGTTTTGCTATGCCTCCCCCTCCCCCTTCACTACACTCCATGACAGAAGAAGAACTCAAATCCTTCGAGGGGGACACTCGATCCGCAATCGAAAATCGACTGATTATCCTTAAAAATGTCCAGGTTTGTGGTGGTTCATTCATTGGCTCCACCGATCGCTATTTATAGGTGAACTTTTCTCACCTTTACTCTACTTTAGATGCTAATGGAGGCGGTACAGGGGCAAATGCAGTTGTATAATAGCGTGGCCGGTCCTATTTCTCCCTCAACTGTCCTCTTTACCACTCAACCAGGTAATTGTCGAACATTTTTAGCAACTTCTCTCCTACCATTTCGATGAAATATTGAAGATACTAGATAGGGAAGATATAATTTTCAATACTGATCAATTTCACTGTCAGATGCAGGCGGTGGCGAATCATCTTCACAGTCAACGTCAAGCAACACACAGCAACAATCAAGCAACACACAGCAACAATCAAGCAACACAGCTCAAGCAACAGAGACGGTAGTACCAGATGTTCCGACCATGGAGGAAGACACATTACCGAGTAAGTGGACGACGAGCAGTAATATATGACATTGATCATTGATCGAAGCCAATGCTGTTCCAACAACCACTTATTCCCCATGAAATGCCCCTCAGTCCTCATTATAATCCTCATTACAATCCTCGATGTATTCTAGATCCTATTCCCCATCCTCTCAGATCCATCAGAACGCGTCACTCCACGACCCAGTGCTGAGGAAGCTGATTCTGGACGGGAACGTTCCCATCTGAGACAAGCTCGTCTAGCTGCTCTCCACTCCCCTCTGACATCACCAACTCACGCGTTACCTGGCGACGATAACGCGTCACCTGGCGAGAATAACGCGTCACCTAGCAACGCTAGCGTAAGGTCAGGAGTTGGTCAAGAGGGTGGGAATCCTTTTGCCGCTCTAGCTAACGCTGGCCTGAGAAAGAGGAATGTTCATGAAGAGGAAATTGAAGAGTAGACTGTAGAGCACATATTTTGATGTATCTGCTTTTGATTCAAGCTTTTTGTTAGATTTCAGTTGTGTTTGTAACGCTAATTTCGATCTTTTTGTTGATTAAGAGGGTATTATAGTCAATAGTCATGACTCATGATAGTCTATTGTTCTATTGTTGTAATATTTAAATTGTAGAAAAGGGGACATTAGGATTGATTAATGATTTCTTAAAGATTGTCAAGCTAGGCAGTTATTGTGACCTCAGATAAAGGGTAAATTTGGCATGTTAGATTATCACAGTGAATAGCAATCGCTTTAGTTTCTCATTTCACTGACGCATGATTTATGCTGGGGCTTATTAATAAATCGCCAGCTTTCGAGTTTCGACTAATACAATGAAAATTTATTAAACTGTAATAATATAACAAGCACTAAGATAGCTATTAATAGTTTTCATCAGCGGCAGTCTCATTTTTCGTGTTTTCGTGACACATTTATGTTTTTATAACATTCGTGACCCTTCTTCGATAGCTACACGGAGGATTATTGAAACAATTATCAAAGTAACATACTTAGTTTGAATTGTTTGTGGTAATTGATTTTCATTAACTTGTTTGTTGCCTTAGGGATAGTATGAGTTCTAGTGCTATCAACCATGCGAATACTACATCACCCCTTCAATTCATCGATACAGGTATGAAACATGTTCGTCGTGTTAACAGTTCTTGTTGTCGTGTCAACGGTGGTTACCGTGTTGTAAGTGGTTGTCGTGTTAACAGTAGTTGTCATGGTAACAGTTGTTGTTGTCATGACAGTGTCAGTATCTGTTTAAAGTGTCCTCATTTCATCCAGCTGCAGTCAAGCTATTGACAGTGATATTGATATCCAACCTGTACAGTGTACACTGTGTACACTATACAGTGACACAGTGTACGTGTACACTTGTCTTTTGGATACTGGTCACAGAGATCATATCATGAGCGAACACGCAGTATAATACACTTGAGAAAGACACACACACACACACACACACACAGNTTGACAAACACACACACACACACACACAGCCACATGCACACACACACACACACACACAGTGTGCCCCATATTTGAAGGTGTGCGTGATTTTTTCTATCATTCTTTCTCTTCGTACGGCTGTTCTATTTGTAGGTGCTTATATTATCATCTTATTGCAATGCTGTAGCTATACAATTATATTGTTAATGAATGATAGTTCGAATATAGGTCAGGGTCTATATTGCTAACACTACTAATTAAGGGCATTGTTTTTACCTTATATGGTCATATGACGTCCCATGGCAGCATGAAAGATGTGAACCTCCCTTCTGTGCAGTACACGGCGACTCTTTGGTATAAACAGCTCCGTGTGTACTGTGTGTGTGTACTGTTTTATGTTGAGAGTCTGTTTATTGTGACTTGTTAGTTGAATACTTGAATATCCCTCGATTCAAACCGTCTTAGTTAAGACAGTATCATAAGACAGTTCACAGTAATCAGTATCTTAAGAGAGTCATCTTTATTTCCGTCGAATAGATTTCCATTATTTAAACGGTTTGTTTACAATACAAGTAATGAGAGCAAGGATGTCTAATGATGATTCCGAACTTCTTCTCTAATCAGATGCCTGCCCACTTGTTAATGGCACCGCTTGTATTTCCTCTAGAAGTCATGTCTGGTATGAAGATCTTTAGTGAATTCGTCTCAGAATTATGTTGACTAAGTTTTGTGTACCTAATATTAACATATTAATAGGTAGATCATAATCCATACGAAATAAGTAATAGGTACCCTGTACTGGGTTACTTGGTGGAGATGTGAGAGAGAGAGAGAAAAACTTGTGATTATGTTTGTTGACTCATAGTCATGCATGACCTTGTTGTTGACTTGTAAATGTATAATGCTGAATGGTAGTAAACAGCAAATACACGAGTTTATTTATTGTTATGAGAAGTGTAGACTCCAGTTCATTTATTACTCTCACTATGTGAGCAGATCACCTCACACAATTGCTCGTTCCTTGGTCTGAAAATTGCTCGTTTATCATGATATTGGTAGAAATTGTGGTCCATTGTTCGAAAAAAGCAGGCTTTTTTCCCTGGTACGAAACAGGAAATATACCTAAGTTGGATGTTCGTATTCTTCTTACGTTATCTTTCTCCCCTCAAATCGTTGTAACAAGATAAGACTTCAGAGTAAATTTTAACTCCTCACTGTGCAGGTCTTGCAGCCACATGATAATGTCGTTATGTCTGTATACATATGCGCGCGCCTTCGTATATCCTGGTTCAGTTTTCTTTTCTTTTCTCGACCAGTCGCAACTCTTGAATTTTCTATTCCTTTGAATTAATATCATTGCATCATAAGTTCTAGAAATTCTAGTTTTTACTCTTACAATCTGTCTACAAGAGTTGTATTGTTCACAACTCTAGCCAGTGTCCACTAATCTTATCCATTAATCCCGTTCACTTGCCCCCCAGTCCAAGTGCTGTCCAGTGCTGTCCTCTCAATCCTGCACAACGTGCTACTCCTCCTCTTCACTCTAATCAACTGGGTGGCGGGACACGTTTTTCTACTACTTCAGTGTGTGTTTTGGTGTGTCCCCTCACTCGTTAAGGTGAGTTATTCCTTTTATGGAATAATCTGTTACTCCGAAGTATAGCGAGATATTGTGATTGGACTCTCGTGATATAAAGAGAAACGAGAATCTTCAAGGAAGGTAGGAAGTGAACTCTATGACTTCCTACTTCCTGTGGCCGAGTTTATTTGTCCACTGACTGGTTATTGAGACTTTGCAACTCATGTCATTGAGGGAGATATTTTTAAACAGTATAAGCACAATTCTAGCTCCGGTGTTATGTTACACACAGCAGTTACCATGACATAACCAGTTCCCGGGTCTTCTATCTAGGATGTTTCGGATACAAAACATTTAGAAGTCGAATTATATAGAGTTCAAGTTTTTAATTAAGTATAATCCACAATCTTGCCGCTGATAACCTTACCTCTCCCAGTTGGTCCAATTGGTTCTCCTAAACCTGCTGTCTGTGAGCAGCTATGCTGATGACGTCATTCTCTCGTTATCGGACTCCCTATATTACGTCATAGACTACTCCCTAGACGGACTGGAGTGCTTAGCTGTGCAGCTACATGCCGTGCTACCCTACTGCGCTTCCCTTCCCCTTCAGGTATACCTACATCTCCTCAGGGAAGCAAGATAGGGCCGAAATTCGATCGGGAATCAATTCAGCGTCCAAAAATACATGAGAATTCATGGTCTTCGCTTGCATGTGCGACAAAAGATTTCTTCGAAATTCTGATTGGAGTATCGATAGAAAATGAAGTGTGACTCCACACTTTTTTACTTCATTTTCGAAGGTCTCTAATGAAGTCTTTACCGGCACTTAGGACACTAATTTTCCACCAAATCATCTCTCCTACTCTCTCACTACAAATATCAATCCTCGTTACGATCATGTTTAGTTCATACTCGCCGTGAAACCACGCCCAAATGACGATTTCTCTCCCTTGGGAAGCAAACAGTACAAAAACGCGAAAATCAATGGGACACACAAATAGGCCAAAATCAGTTCTGCACGTGACATACTGAAAAATAGTGTTTCTGGCCTATTTTTTGACGTAGAATTCGAATCTGAAAGAATTAGAGAGCTAGCTGATTGGGAAATTGGGGAAAATTCTTATTTCTTCTCAGACATGAAGTTATGAGTCACATGATATACAGCTCCTCAGGGAAGCAAGATAGGGCCGAAATTTGATCGGGAATCGATTCAGCGTCCAAAAATACATGGAAATTCATGGTCTTTGCTTGCATGTGCGACAAAAAAATTTCTTCGAATTTCTGATTGGAGTATCGATAGAAAATGAAGTGAGTGACTCCACACTTTTTTACTTCATTTTCGAAGGTCTCTAATGAAGTCTTTACCGGCACTTACGACACGAATTTTCCACCAAATCATCTCTCCTACTCTCACACTACAAATATCAATCCTCGTTACGATCATGTTTAGTTCATACTCGCCGTGAAACCACGCCCAAATGACGATTTCTCTCCCGTGGGAAGCAAACAGTACAAAAACGCGAAAATCAATGGGACACACAAATAGGCCAAAATCAGTTCTGCACGTGACATACTGAAAAATAGTGTTTCTGGCCTATTTTTTGACGTAGAATTCGAATCTGAAAGAATTAGAGAGCTAGCTGATTGGGAAATTGGGGAAAATTCTTATTTCTTCTCAGACATGAAGTTATGAGTCACATGATATACAGCTCCTCAGGGAAGCAAGATAGGGCCGAAATTTGATCGGGAATCGATTCAGCGTCCAAAAATACATGGAAATTCATGGTCTTTGCTTGCATGTGCGACAAAAAAATTTCTTCGAATTTCTGATTGGAGTATCGATAGAAAATGAAGTGAGTGACTCCACACTTTTTTACTTCATTTTCGAAGGTCTCTAATGAAGTCTTTACCGGCACTTACGACACGAATTTTCCACCAAATCATCTCTCCTACTCTCACACTACAAATATCAATCCTCGTTACGATCATGTTTAGTTCATACTCGCCGTGAAACCACGCCCAAATGACGATTTCTCTCCCGTGGGAAGCAAACAGTACAAAAACGCGAAAATCAATGGGACACACAAATAGGCCAAAATCAGTTCTGCACGTGACATACTGAAAAATAGTGTTTCTGGCCTATTTTTTGACGTAGAATTCGAATCTGAAAGAATTAGAGAGCTAGCTGATTGGGAAATTGGGGAAAATTCTTATTTCTTCTCAGACATGAAGTTATGAGTCACATGATATACAGCTCCTCAGGGAAGCAAGATAGGGCCGAAATTCGATCGGGAATCGATTCAGCGTCCAAAAATACATGGGAATTCATGGTCTTTGCTTGCATGTGCGACAAAAAAATTTCTTCGAATTTCTGATCGGAGTATCGATAGAAAATGAAGTGAGTGACTCCACACTTTTTTACTTCATTTTCGAAGGTCTCTAATGAAGTCTTTACCGGCACTTACGACACTAATTTTCCACCAAATCATCTCTCCTACTCTCACACTACAAATATCAATCCTCGTTACGATCATGTATAGTTCATACTCGCCGTGAAACCACGCCCAAATGACGATTTCTCTCCCTTGGGAAGCAAACAGTACAAAAACGCGAAAATCAATGGGACACACAAATTGGCCAAAATCAGTTCTGCACGTGACATACTGAAAAATAGTGTTTCTGGCATATTTTTTGACGTAGAATTCGAATCTGAAAGAATTAGAGAGCTAGCTGATTGGGAAATGGGGGAAAATTCTTATTTCTTCTCAGACATGAAGTTATGAGTCACATGATATACAGCTCCTGTTACGATCATGTATAGTTCATACTCGCCGTGAAATCACGTCCAAATGACGATTTCTCTCCCTTGGGAAGCACACAGTAGGTACTTGTGATTGTACACGCCGTGTAAAATTGTGTGATTGAACATGAAATTTAACCCTCTGCGTTTCATGTACAATCGTGTACAGTGTAATTGTATACGTCTTGTGTAGAGAAATAGTATACGTTCTCCGGAACTGGAATTGGACTAAGACTTGCTAAACGTGGGCTATATTTCATACTCGGTAATTGGTCGCTAGAGACCTCCAAACCAGAATATGATCTCGTATTAACCACTCCTG
>CAMPET010000115.1:20289-58015 GCA_946803715.1 Beroe ovata
GTGGGTGTGCGTGTGTGTGTGTGTGTGTGCGTGTGTGTGTGCGTGTGCTGGTATGTAGTACACTAATTAAATATTGTAACACAACACTGCCTTCTCTACGCTTTACTGTACCATGCTCCCATAAACTAACGTGAAGGTATGTACTGCACAAACACACACACGGACTACAACTGTAAATGCATTGTACAATGTACGCGTGTGGAGTGTATATAGCAGTACACTATACGTTAAACGATGGTGTACACTATACAATATACATTGTACACTGCAATACATGGTTAACTCCAGTGACAACCTCCCTACAGACAAGTACAACAGTGGAAGTGGAGAGCAGCCGTTGCCCGCAGTGTTGCTCGGTAATGAGCAACAATGGATCTCCGTCAGCCCGCTCAGCCTGCCCGTGTGGTTGCCCAAAGGCATGGAACCATACTCAGGGAAACAGGATGTGTACTATTTGGTGGTAACTCCCGATAACCCGCATATTATCAACAACATACACACGTTCTTCGTCGATCTGTCTACTGTATACGAGGTTAGTGAAATATCACAGTCGCACATACACATACGCATACACATACACATACGCACACACACACACACACANACACACACACACACACACACAGATACACACAGCGATATTCTTTCTATTGTTATGAATTCACAGTTCTATAACAGTTAACACAGAGTTATAGATTCAGACTTATACTGCAGTGTGTGTCCGTGTATATTGTGGTAGAGAACAATGCTTTTCCTTGAGCATAATATTCAACTTTATGATCGGTTAGTGTTTTGGCAATACATTGGATTCATTGCTCATCATTGTAGAAGAAAATTGAAATCAAATTTGCATTCTTATCATACACGTGATGTACTATGCACACTACGCAATATACACTGTACAATGAATCACACATTTCACTGCATTTTCATCATCCAGATTCCACAAGATCGGTCCTGTATGTCAATCGATCTGTACAGTTCCCTGGTATCCCCCATTTGCCATGAACTCTACCTTCCCTTCACATTTCTGTGCACATGGTATCATACACTTTCCTTTCCTTAACTTATCACATACCGTGTAGTTCGTACTTGATTCAANTGTTATGAATTCACAGTTCTATAACACACAGTTATAGATTCAGACTTAAACTGCAGTGTGTGTCCGTGTATATTGTGGTAGACAACAATGCTTTTCCTTGAGCATAATATTCAACTTAATGATCGGTTAGAGTTTTGGCAATACATTGTATTCATTGCTCATAATTGTAGAAGAAAATTGAAATGAAATCTACATTCTTATCATATTTCCTACTATCAAATTTGCTGGTTTTTCCTAGATGTACAATAATGTTCTATAGAATGTATTCTATGATGTACACGTTTTACGAACAGTACTATGCACACTACGCAATATACACTGTACAATGAATCACACATTTCACTGCATTTTCATTATCAAGATTCAACAAGATCGGTCCTGTATGACAATAAATCTGCACAGTTCACTGATATCCCCCATTTGCCATAAACTCTACCTTCCCTTCACATTTCTGTGCACATGGTATCATACACTTTCCTTTCCCCTCACTTATCACATACCGTGTAGTTCGTACTTGATTCAAATTTTCGAATGAAAACGTGCGCGGCTCCGATGAAGCACATTTTTTCAGCACATTACAGGGTACTTTGTTTTGAAAAACGTGAATTTCAGCATTTAGTATATCAGCGCGCACGCCTGTTCTGGTTGCGACTTTGTAGAAACCACAGAAGCAAACTTCTTTCACTCACACTCTCATACACTCATTGAGCTTCTAAGATTTCATTGTGCCACTATTTGGGGTTTTTCGTAATAGCAGTGTTTTAAGTGGAAACTGCTACAAAGCAAAATGAATATCCAAAGTTACACTGTTTCTACTGTTTAGTCTTTAGTAACACTGTGTATGAAATACATGACCCAACTACTGATTCACATTTCTCTAGAACAATTCATGTCTACACAGGAATGTTTTTATCTGGAATCCGTGATAATTGCATAGTTTATTCTGAAGAAATGTCGCCCAGCACGTAATTGCCACGTATCCTAGCACGTTACACGTGTTAAACCATGACACGTTAGTATAGACACGCTCCACTTCCCAGATGTGTAACCTGGGTCACCACCGACAACTGGAGACGAAGATCAGGGAGGGTGTCATGAGGGTCAGCAAGAAATCGTGGGAGAAAGTGGAGCAGGAATCCATAGACCCCTGGTTCACCGATAAGGACGACACTGAGAGCACGACTTGGCAAGTTTACGCTAAGACGTGCCATCATCTACTGGCTCGATACCTTACTAAATTCCTGGAAGCCCAAGGTGAGTACCGGCATCACTCGGTGCACACTATTGTCACTGTATTCATATTCGCAGGAACTATCATTGTTGTTTTTCGCAGGAACATCAGAACACAGGAACATTGTCATTTACTTCATTGACCCGTTTAAAACACGGAATCTACAGACAAAGACACAGCTAGTAGCGCGCTGCTTCAACTCGATGCAGGAAGAACTGAGCAAGATCAAGAATACTCACTTTATCATGCAGGTACCTGTGTGTGGATATTCTTGATATTCTACCTCTAAATTCCATCTAATAACACGACCTCTCAATTCCCCCTCTATCCCCTGAACTCTAACAGAAACCCCCTATCTTCAGAGCATACCAGCGGAGTTTATGTCGGACAATCACAGGAACCGAACATTCCAATCCCCCGCTCTGAAGTCACTGTGTTTCTCGGTGTACAACCAGATGTTGAAACACAAGCAGAACAAGCCCCTGTCTACCTGCCTGACAGGATTTGGGCCTGTCTCTAGAGACTCCACACTAGAGGGAGGGGTGAGTTTCACTATCGCAATACTCTCATGATCACAGCACGTGTAATGGTATATTATGTGTGTTTGTCACTGACACACCGTCAGTGCATGTATATTGCATGTAGGAGAGGCAAGTAAGAGGTAACTCATTCGCTCACTCAGGAACAGCCCGCCCCGGCCACCACTCCAGCCCCACAGAGCTACACATACAGTCCGGTCTGTGTCCTGAAGAGCAAGCCTCTGTCCGAAACAGTGAACACCAAACTGGACACGTTGTGCTGCGCTTACTCTTTCTCCCACGACAACAATTGGGTGATCGCGGCTCTGACAGATTCCACTGGTTACCTCCTCGACAGTGCTATATTCGCTGTGGACGAGCCCGTCAGGTAATAATACACAGAGAGATATGAGGTCTTGAGAAGTTGATGAGTGGGTGACATCATCCCTACAACAGAGTTTATTCAGCGCTGTATCCTAACACTCACTGTTTTCAGAACATGCGCTGCGTCTGTGGTGTTGTCCAAAGTATGGAACTTCTGTCTTTCCATTGTAGAGAGTTACCGAGCAATGTGGTCCCTGGTCATCACTAAGATGGGCAGCATCACAGAGGCCGAGGACAATTGTGAGTAGAATAGGGGCCCGTGTACTCACATTGTACTTGCGTATCAATATCCATGAGAGGAAGTATGATAATCATTCCAGTAATGTCCCACTTCATTGACAAATTCTACCCTTTTCACCTAGTCTGGGCAGACAAGTTCAAGTGTGTGGTATCGTGGAACGCCCAAATGCAGGAACGGTGTGCAGAGTGCATGCTGGCGCACAAGGTGCACGCCTATGGTGTGGCGTCGCTCAGTCTACTTAGCGTGCTGAGCACACCCCACCTCACGCTCCTACCCCTCCTCAACCGACCGAAATCTCTGGAGATGAAGACATCCTCGCAGATACTTCTGCTCTCAGGACAGCAACCCTTCATTGAACCGGTGGACAAGTTCAAGACGGTGATGGACGACAGTTTCACGTTCTACTCCGGACCGGAACGCAGGGAAAAGAGGATCCTGTCCTCCGCATACCTCGCCAGTTCGGCGCCATACGCCCGACTTCCGGGACATATGGGTACCGAGAAGTCTACAGTTCTCCTGGTGAGTAGTGGTGTCTATGGTAACATCCCCATCAGTTGATACTTGGTGATATACTCAGAGATAATAACCTGTTATCTGTGTCAGGGTAATCTGCACCAGCATACTGTTGTCATGACGACCAAGAAACACGTGCTATTGAGTGATAACCATCCTCTAGCACTGAGATACATTCTACAGCTCCTGGATGCGTTGTCATGGTTACCGGGCGTTGCACCAACCACGCCCACACGGTCATCACCACTTCCCTGTCATATGGTGACAGTCACTAGCATCTACTTTGCTCTGCAAGAGATGACATTCGTACCACCGTGATGAGGCTCAAGCGCAGGTATGCTGTGTAGACTCTGTTAATCCGTGACCATTGACACCAGTGACCATTGACACCAGTAACCATTGACACCAGTGACCATTGACACCAGTGAGACTGAATGATAGCGCAGGTTATGAATTTGATACGATCCGGTTTGACCAGTACCTCACTTTCAGGTGAATTCTGCTGATGTAGCACTCAATTGCAAAAGTTCATATTATAGTCAGACTTGGAGGCACAGATTATAGTGTAAACTGTAGCGCGCGATGAACTATGTAACATTAATAACGTGTAATTGTTTTTAATTGGATTAATTGAAGTCGATGCTGTTTAAGAGTCTGTGAATGCCTCAGAACACTTTTGTGAATCAAAGTTTATTTCAGATTATTAAGAGTTCAAAATATTAGCGGTTAGTAGTAATAATTACCATTAACCCCACTAATCTATGAATGTTGATGTAATTTCCTTTGAATTTGTGCTCCTGAAAGCATTGATTTCAAACTTATTATTATCGAAATATCATCTGAAAACTAAATTATTGAGCATTTTTTCGAGTGGGTATATCTAAAGATGCGATCACGAATTCGGTTACCTTTTAAGCGATGAACATACTGAAAATTTCTAATTTTTAAAATATTTGATCCCTTTTTATAACGATGACAATATTAATTGATAATTATCTCAAAAAATGATAATTTTCATACTTATTTCCGAGGATTCAATCGATATCGAATGATATATCATTTTTGGGGCTTAGCATGGTTGTTTAACACTCAGCGTATCCGTTACCTCCCTTTCCCCCGGTAGTGAAATGGATGAGGAAGTTGAAGCTGAGGACTCCAAGAAGCTGAGCCTCTCTCGGGAAATTAAGTTCATGATGTACGGCTTTGGGGACGACCCATGTCCCTACACGCAGTCCATCTCCCTAATCGAGGATATCGTACTCAATTACATCAACGAGATATCGGTCAAGGCCATGCATATGGGTAAAAGAGGTCGCATTACCGTTGAGGACATTTTGTTTCTCATCAGACACGATACCAAGAAATACGACCGAGTGAAGGAGTTACTTATTTCAAATGACGAAATAAAGAAGGCTAGAAAGGGTTTCGAGGAAGATAAATATCACTACTGAATACGTAGAAAATATTCTCTCAGACTCAACTTTGTATTTGCATTACTGTTCCAGATTTCAAATTTAATATTTATTTTGAAATTTTGATTTAATTTTATTTTTTATGATCTTTTCATAATCATACTTGATACTGATAGTGATACATGTCCATATTATATCATAATTTGGTCACTTCTCTGAATCTCATTAACGCTTTTACATTTTACTTTAGATGCCAGATTAACATTTCATCCGACCTCGTCATTTAATTTTGACCTTGTTCATGTTGTCGATCGATGAATATGATATTGATAGACCCTGTCGAGAATTTCGTTGGCTTGCATCATATTCACATATTGATTCTGAGAGTGAGTTTCTCGACCTGTTTCGGCCTTCGATGAAGGCACGCACGAGAATTTTGCCGAATGTTATCTGTCCACACTCCACTGTTTCTTGCGCGCACCTTCATCAAGTTCGAAGGCCGAAACAGGCCTTCGAATTCGATGAAGGCGCCGCGCGCAAGAAGCAGTGGACAAATAACATCCGGCAACGAGAATTAGAATGTAGAAACACAGAGGTCACATGTCAGATCACAGATAAAATCTAACAAGCAAGAAATTTAAATTACAATTGCGCCACGGTGTCGGTAGAGAAACCCCTCAAGGATAATAGGAAGCGAAGTAATCAATCCTACGTGTTCCGCAGCGCGCGCGCGGAGTATTTGGGGTCACTGTTCCCGGGCCGCGCTGCGTGACCCAAATACCCCGCGCGCGCTGCGGCGCGTCTACGACTTTTCAGTTCACTGAGTAGAACAGGGGCGCGCAACGTGTGCACAATGCACATGGGTCACGCAGCGCGGGATAGCGATTCTTTGTGGCTGTACAACTCTTTAGATCACCGAATAAAACAACTGTGCAAACTAACACGCGTACGATGACCCAAATACTCGACTCCGCGCGGCGCGGCTGTGTCAGCGTGGTTTACGTTTGGCTGTTTCATGTTTACGCGTACGACTTTGCAGATCAGATCACAGAGTAGAATATTAGAAATAGAATAAGGGCCGGCGCGCAACGTGTGTACCAGTACAGGGTATGGAGTATTGGAGTGATTTGTCTGGCGATGCTAGACCGCTGATGCAAGCCCGGAATTGGAAGGTGTTTGAGAATTCAGAATTAGAACATAAAATTCTCGACAGGGTCTATCATCATGATCAATCGACAAGGAGTAATCACTACTCAGTACTCCTACAATGCCGGATGTTATCTTCGCAAATAGTAATACAATCTGAATCATGGATCACTGGATCAGAAAATGGACTGTGAACACAAATAGACTTAGAGTTAGAGTAAAAAAGTCATTTTGGTAATGGTATTCAATTTCACATTCACTTACAGTTCAATTTTTGAATGAATACGCGATTCAATCACACTCTTAAACCAAAGGGAGTTTATAGTTATACCGCTTTTTCGCACAGCCTTCACACTGCAACTGAGGAAGTTCAGGAACATTCCTCGTCCCACCTCGAAGGGAGCTGCTGAGTGCTGATCGAAACTCAAACACACCCTGTCCGTGTTCAGGTTCTGATCGCAGGTTCCACAACTCATGTCTTATAATCGTTTTCTCGTCACTGTCAGCACCTGCAATTAAATTTAACATGAATCACACGTCGCAAATCCCTTTGTAACAGTTAGTGTAACACCAACTCTAAGTTTGGTGAATTCAAAATCGAATTCAACATTCATGCAGGAATGATCATTGCGAGGACGTGTTCTGTTGTCCATGACAATACACTCATACAGCACATATTTAGAGCTGTGTGAGGTTTGAGCAATTTCAGTTCGAAGGACGGTTGTATCAATCGTGTTACTTTTACTGCTGAGCAAGGTTGTTTGTTTTGAATTTGTAGAAAAGTTTTCATGCTTTCCATTAAACTTTGGGCCAAAAACATAAAGGGATAAACTTAATTGATTGCTTTAAGTTAAAGTGGCATTCCCCGTAAAAATGAATGGCCAGAATAAATTTTTCTTGGTGCCGCCATGTCGAGACTGTCGCCACTTGCACGGAGCAGACGAATTATTATGCCAAATATAACATCAAATAATTCAACCTAACTTCATTGTAAAGTTCCATATTATTACACCGGTCGCTAGAAATTAGAGCGGACGTACCCTGCCACGCGAGAGCCAAGTTTGGAAAATTGCAGCCATATCGATCCCAGCTCTTATCACATTCACGACGAGGTATACTCTGGAAATGGAATTTCTAACACTCAGTCGGTCAGAACTAAGAGTTAGGGGGTCAAATAACAGTAGATCTAGACACAGTATCATGTGGCATGAACTTGTAATGAACATACAAGTTCATGGAGGATAAGGGTTTAGAGGATAAAGGTTAACACCGTGGATGGAACTATTGAACTCGCCTATAGTTACTGGGTACGGGAGATTGATGAGCGGAAGCACAGGTTTCTAATCTGGGATTGGCGGGCACAATGTGAAGTTAAGGACCTTGTTATCTCCCGCTTATATACAGTTACACTGCACTGCCAGGGGACATTTTAACAGATTTAATACTTGTTTCGTGTGTCTCTTGCCGAGTGATAGATCCAATCTGAGCATGACGTCCCAGTTCATGGAGGAGCCACTCACAAGTAAGTCCGTCGGTATAGTCCGTAAGTGCCTGCATATTCTGGGTTCTGTAAGTGTCATCGGTAGCTGCCGTCTGTAAGATCCATTTGTGAAACTAAAATGGTGTCATCCGTTATTGCCATATGCCATCTGTAACCGTCAGTGTAGACTGTGCAGTAACGATAGCATGAGAATTTCAAATTGATACCAACGCTTTCAAAGGTAACCTCTTCCAAATTTCTAAGGATTGCGTGTTCGAATAACGGAATGATTAAATTTGAACTTAACTCGAAATGGGGAAAGTGTGAAACAGTATTTCTTATCAACTTCGAGTGTTGTTAGACACCTCGGTTATGAATTGCGAATAAAAACCGATGCCCGCTCCGACATTGTGCTATGTTTGTTGGTGTAATTTTGCACCCAACTCCCCGGTTGTATCTCCGACACTGTGTTCAGCCACAGGACGTGTTTTACTCCGGAAACCGGGAAAGTGGTGTCAAGACATCCAGCAGTTTGTGCTGCGTTGACACCACATCTCTGCGGCCTGCAGTATGCGCTGCACTGCTGTTATCTCCTAGGGAGACCGCATTCCTGTTTGTGTTGACACTACACAATCCACAGGGACTAAACGGTTTTCCAGGGAAAAAGGAGTGCTGTGTTGACACCACATTCTTGTAGGTGATATGGACGACGGCGCGATCCCAATGAACGGTATACAACAGACACCAGCCAGGAAGATATCTACTGCCAGATCGATAAAGCGGACTGTGACCCTGCCATATCAATGTAGCTTGTGTAAGTGTTTTCTTCCAATTGTGTGTCAACATATCATCAACATGTCAACACCGCAGTTCACTAAAACGCATACCTGGATACATAATTTACCGCGACTCTTTATCATTTTCCTGATCGTTTGCCATGTTCATCGTACTCTGTCGCCACTGTAAGATCAGTGACATACTATCACGCTAAACATTGCTTATCACGCTAAACATTGCTGATGGTAAACATAGGATCGATACTTGAGGCATAGTGAGTACTGTAGTTGAGACAACGACTTTATTCGAAACACAGTGACAGGACACCCCCGATTTCTCATACAATTCAAGCTACAGCACTTAATGCTTAAGGCAAGTTGCAAGTTTAAAATTAATACATAACTAGATGATTTTCGGGTACCGAGCTATTAAATCTCCTAGTAGCATTTCCAGTAGATGTAATTATGGTGGTACATCTGAACACTCGCCTAAGCGCCTGTAATATGTTGTGGCTATTTAGGGTCATGGATCAGCCTGGACTCAGATAAACCGAATTGCTACCCTCCCAGTCTCACGCAAACACACACAAGCACAGACCCAAAAACACACACAAATACAGACCCACAAACACAAACACATACGCACACATAAACATACTCACAGACACAGACACACATAAACATACTCACAGACACAGACACACATACATACACAGACACACAGACACAGACACACAGACACACACACACACNATCGCAGTATATCAGGCACCGTATATACCAGATCTAGTTAGCTGTGGAAAATTGGTAACTGATGTTCCATTTAATTTCACTTTTAGCGGTAAATATAACAACAATTGTAATTACATACTCAGTTGTATATACAGATTATTGTCTATGCGATGCCTATAGTACCAGCTTGAGGAGGTTGTGTGGTTTCGTGTGTGTGTGTGCGCATGTGTTTTGGATCACAGTTTACCGTTTTCCTCAAACTTTCTTGGAAATGTTTATAGCTGGACGCGAGCAACTCCTCACTTTGGGCCCAGTTCATCTCATGCTAAATCAGAATTCCTGTACTTGACTTTTGCGATAAAATTAATTCCTAGATTTACATAGATACTTTAAATTCAATGTCATACTTCAATGTCACACTGTTCAGGTAAACAAGATACTAAGATGGGGCAAAAATTTGCCCGAAATTCGATTAAGCGTAGAGTACAGCCAAAATTAGCTACCGAAGTAGAACCCAAAGGGAACCAAAGGAAACCCAAAGTTAGAAAATACAAATACCCATTACCCAAGTTTAGAAATACAAATTTAATAGGAATTACAGAAGAGAACAATGAACATTATTTCTCCACATTATAGGCAAATTTCTTGTCTCCCAAATACTCTGCCAGCAGCAAGTTATATGGCCGATAGAACTCATTCAAGAAATTGTACGTAGATTTTAGCATGTCACCTTTCTCGCTATCATACTCGTTCCTTGCGTTTCTTCTCTTTGCACTGGCCAAGTATCGTTCTAGCTTTGCATATTCATCCGGTGATGGTATCTGGACCTCCAAGAACTCCCAAACTCGCTTCAAAACCCTGCCTGGAGAGTTGCTATACTCCTCTAACTGAACAACGAGCATGTTTTCCCTGAACTGCTCCTTCCACCCGATAATGTAGCACATGTAGATACCCACGAAAACCTGAACATCGTTCCTATACTTCAAATCCGTCTTGTAACAACAGTTGTGGAGTGTGTCGTTTTTCAAGCAACCGTTAAACTCATCAACTGCTTCCCTTGCCCTAACATCAAATGTGTACTTCGTTCGGTCTGGACGATTCCTAGCCACATAATAGTATTCCGAATATAGTCTCTCAACCGGATTCCGTAGGATGAAGATGATTTTAGCACCCGGTGTGATGTGACGGATGATATCAGGGTTGTAGTAGGGAGGGTGCCCTGCCCAGGGATACCGTTGCTCCCATCCTGCCTGTTCATGCGACAAGGTCTGGGTTCCGTCCATCAGCAGGTCATCCGCTCCAATCTCATTCGCGTTCAACCATGTGAGATATTGCTCGAATGACTCCGGATTAATTTCATCTTTTCGTCCTTCAAATCGATACCTTGTCCAGTAATGTTCCTCTTTTGAGGCCGGGGACACCATGTTCGGGTGCCTGATCAAATTCTTGAATAGTTCCGAAGACCCACACTTCATAATTCCAGCCAAATAAACAGCAGGTAGACAAACAAGGTCCATGATAGGGTGCATCCAACAGAAGCTCCGGTATTGAGGAAGGAAAGACTTGGGCAGTGTGCTGAACATATCTGGTAATTCGTGATACAGAGCTGAGAGATTTCGATAGGAAGGGAAGCGGACAGAATGGAATGGATCTTCATTTTGAAGATTAGCTGCAGGGGCCAGGGCCCCAATCTCTACCCCGTTCTTGAACACCCGTACTCCAACAATGAGGACTGTCAGGAAGAATATCAATATGCACCCTCTGATCGATACCTTGGAGTTCTTTGCAACCATGCTTGGTCGTTCATTTGAGCTTTTATTAGAAGAGGTACAGAAAGAAGTAAGTGGAATGTACGACAAAACGGCAAGACGAATGACAATCACAACAACTTTAGAATTAGAGGCGTGTTGCGCACGCACAGGACTTAAATAGTGTCCTGCGCAAGGCGAAGCGAAGCTGAGCCGAGTGCTCTAAATAAGTCCTGGCTTGACCTATAGCCTCCAAAGTACTATAGTGATCGAACGAAAAAGGGTTTTGAACACGCTTGATTGAAATATGGTAGCAAAAATTGACTTTATCAAAGTTTGTTTGATGCCATATATGGCACAGTTATGGGAAAGCAACTTCAAGTTCAAAACAACGCCCAAAGATGAAATATGGCACGGATTGACAATTATGAAGTAAAATATGATGTAACTGCATATTATTCCCCTGAAGTGTGAAGATAAGAACTATTGTGATCAGCAAAACATTCTCCACTGATTCACAACAGGTTCTTTTTCAATCATGTAGCCGTAGGTACTTCTCTATGGCACAAAAATCAAAAAACATATGAAGAAACAGAATCAATATGTTGGGAGCAACGCCAAACAATTCAAGTGAAAGACAGCGGAATAAAGACATTCATCAGCACAAGAAATGCGAAATTCCCACACGATCAATCAAAACACATCCACACACATTCCAAACACATTCCGGTCATTGACTGCTCTACCGACGCCCCCTTTTCGCCAAACACTCTTTTGCACAACAAAATGATCACACGCCGTACGATTGTACCTGTAAAAATTGTACAGTTACTACACTCACACGCTGAACTCATGATAACCAATGTACAGAATGAACAGTCATCAAACAAAGCAAATATATTGTGATATTTTTCCCAAAACCAAATCAGATTTGGTTGTCTCCGTCCGCGGCATCTAGCGTTCTTTATTTCAAAGTCCATGATATGAGAAAGAACGCGGCATTGTTGACATAATGCCGCCACATCACGTGTCGGTGTAGAATTACACTGCGGTTTTTTTTTCACAGAGATCATTTTCCTTTGCCCCCCACTTTCCGCGAATCTGATTACGTACCCCATGTTATTCCCGGATTATGTTTTCCCTTGCTTTCCAAGAATCTATAGTTACGGACTACCTAGATATTGCATGTCATTTCTACTCGAGCACCAGACCGGCGTTCGGACGTAATTTATTAATTTACCGGAATTGCCACTTTTGCGGTTAGCTCCGAGATGTGGAATATTATTGATTGTGGAATGTTATCATGATTGATTTATCATGACAAGGACAGCTGATGAGCGTGAGAGGAAAGAACGCATGTGTAAGTATACCATATACATATAAATACATAATATGTATACAAGTTCAGAAGGAATCCAATTCCAAAATTCCGGCATTAGACAAGCGTTAGACCTGCATAAGACCGGCGCCTGGCCAAAGTGGCAAACAAAATTTGCCCCCAAAAGGTGCTCTATCAATTATAATGACGAATATGAATGTTTGTGAGTCTAATAATATGCTCTTCCCCATTTTTCACTCTGTGAAATCTGATTTCTGCAGATCCCTCACCCCACCGTCTCTGTTTTCTACAGAAACGTTAGTTTTTCAGCTAGACTCTGCTCGCGATGGATTCCCAGACATGGACGGCTCGGTCGGATCTATTTTCCAGAAAATTGTCCCTTCAAACGAGATGTATGATAAATTATGTACTCTTGTTATAGCCTGACGATGTCGTTGAACGACGAAATTGATCGCAATTAAAAGACGCATTTGTTAACAAATAAAAAGAGAATCAACCAATTATCTATCATCGTAACTCATGCGACTCTTATTCAATCGTCCAACCCATGAACTATGTATCAAACGAGAATCCAGCAACAGCAAGACGCTGTCACATCGGTTCAGGAGACCGAGAAAGCTGGATAGAAAGAAGAGATAGACAGGGGCAAAACGGTAGTGTTACCGATGAAGTGCTAGGATTGGACATGGTGATGTTTGGTATGTGACAGTTGGCACATTACCAAGCCCTCTTTTATGACAGATGTATACACTTAATCAATCCTGCCTTGCTTTCTATAGCTATTATCATAAGAGTACTGTTAAATAATGGTCGATAACAATGGATGAGTACTTGTACACAATACACATGTCTGATACCCCTTCTCCTAAACCCCCCTCCTCAATACCCCACCTCGCTATACCACACTTGCAGGTAGAGAGAGAGAGGTGTGTGTTCTATATACGCACCTGATTAGTAAATATCCATAATCAGTGATCATCTTTGTATACAATAGCTCCACGTATACAACACCGTTTTATAGTCCTCATGTGCAGTAGGTTTAGCTATGGAAATATTGTGATTGCTGTGATTTCGCCCCTGTTATTTGATGCTTGTTAACGAATTCACACTGAGACAAACGCAGACAGACACAGACATACTTACACTCACACAGACGAACACAAGCAAGTTTCTCAAACACAGATACAGATACACACACACAGACATAGAGTATAGACACACACATACACACACATACACACACAAACCCACACAGACACACAGTACATACTCACAGACACAAACAGACTCACAGACACAAACACACACACGTCACACACAGCTGCAGTTCTCACTACATTATACCAAACTGAAACCCGGATACGATAAAGTAAAGTGTAATGGACAATTGTGACCAGGCACGACAACTTGTAACGGCAAATTCACGCTGAAAATCACCCATTTTTCATCCACTTTTCGGTGAAACTCTCTGCCAATATTAGGACCACGTGACCAGACCCGTTATCACGTGACCTCACACTACATCAACATGACAGCGAGACATGATCATCATTGCAATTATTATTCGGGTAATGGTAATTTATGCGTTTGTCATAGCGTGCTATCGTATGTGCAGGGAGTGTCAACATCATTAGTAGCTGTAAACTATAACTCTGGGTCGTGTCTGTGTATGTGTGTGTGCGTGTGTGTGTGCGTGTGTGTGTGCGTGTGTNAACAATGAGCATCGTACCCCTAGGTACCATGGATCAGAGCTGTTGTCATGGTAACTACCATGTTGCCATGGTTATTACCATGTAACTATAGTAATCACTGTGAATTCTGAATAGTGTGAATAGCGTGGTGTTTACAGGGTGAACAGGTGTGTAAACTGTGTGGTGTGTACCCCTTTCAATATCACAGCATAGCATAGTGTGTGTGTGTGTGTGTGTGTTATCAGTTCACCCTTTATTCCCGGAAATTCTAGTCTATCTCTATAGAACTCTTTTGTTCGCTGATGCTAGGAGAATTGCTCCCCTACCTATAGCTAGACACATAAATACGTGAACAAGGGTAGCAGGTATTGAGTATTCAAAATCCGCAATAATTACTGTACTCGTTCCAAACGGTGTTTAAAGATAGCCGAAGTTACGACTCACGTTTAACATAATATGCGCATAATACTGTATCAGGAGTGCAGCATATTATTGTGTGTTTGCGTTTATTCCGTGTTTTCCCTTATCTCGCTGCTTCTCTTCTAAATACCCAGTTATTTTGACACATAACATCACGTCGCAATGAATATCGCTGTTTTCACACTGTTCATAGTATGGAAATGTGACATCGCCTCGAGACACGCCCATCTACACGCTAACGCTACACACAGAGTGTGTAGTACACACCACAAGATATTATAGGACCCGGCGTGCTTATGACGTGTTATGAAAACAACAGGACCGCAGTTCTCGAGGTCGTACAGTCGTCAAGTGTCCGTCGGGAAGTATCGTAATTTGTCGGTGGTGAAGGGCCCCGGTCAGAAGGGCATTATCTATGCTGAGGAAGAGGGTCCACACTGGCGACTAAAGGGGGAGTTCAGCGTGATCGACTACTGCACGTGTGAGTCACAGTACTAAGTGAGGAGTGGGGTGTGACATGGAGTGTGACATGGGGTGTGCACTGTGAAAAGAGGTGTGACATGGGGTGTGCACTGTGAAAAGAGGTGTGGGATGGGGTGTGCACTGTGAAAAGAGGTGTGGGATGGGGTGTGCACTGTGAAAAGAGGTGTGACATGGGGTGTGCACTGTGAAAAGATGTGTGACATGGGGTGTGCACTATGAAAAGAGGGATGTGAGGAGGGAATGCATTAGAGTACACTGCAAAGGCGTTGGATGGGTGTGATATGGGTGTGGCGGAGTGTTATGGGGCATATAGTGGGGAAATCCAGTCACACAATTTCGAATGTAACCAACTACACACCACTACACAACAATCACGCACATACTTAGCTCATGCTATAATGTGATACTAATAGTCACATTATCTCTTACTTCAGATCACGTACTCATTGCGTTCATCGTCTTGCTGGTGGTAGCTGCGACTGTCGCGCTTGCCGTGCTATTGTCTCCCAAGCAAGAGGTTGTGAGAAACGACCCCAATGTTCTGGTCATCATTGCAGACGATTTGGGGTACAATGATGTGGGATACCAAGGCCAGGATGTCAAAACTCCCTACATAGACAGACTAGCCAAGTTAGTAAAACCACAGACAGACAGACACACACTCACACAGACACACATGTACACACACAGACACACAG
Organism: Beroe ovata; assembly: GCA_946803715.1. NCBI lineage: Eukaryota > Metazoa > Ctenophora > Nuda > Beroida > Beroidae > Beroe > Beroe ovata. Next base: position 36,204 of record CAMPET010000115.1, read on the forward strand.
ACACACAGAGACACACAGACACACTCTCCTACAGGGACAGTATAAAGTTGAGACGGCACTACACCTCCCCTATGTGTAGTCCAACGAGATCAGCCCTGTTTACTGGTCGGTACCCGTTCAGATATGGCATGTCAGGGAATAGAGTCATGTACTATGGCACCAGGCATGGTTTAGACCTCTCAGAGACGCTCCTGTCACAGGTTAATCGCATGAATTATCTGAACACGACTTCCTATCATGAATATTATGTGCCCCATTGTGCTATGAAATGAGGGAGAAACATTAGCTGACTTGACATGGTACGTGAGAGCATAAGTGGTACCTATCATAGTGGTAGCATGAATCCATAGACGGGATTTGTACGTGGTTCGATTATATTCCCATCAAACGTTATATTTCGGATTACAGCTATTGCACTATTGCAGGGTTTCATAAAGCTTACTCGCTCTACATGGTCATCATTTCATATCGTCTTAACACATAACCCTTCTCACACGACAATCTGGGAATTGAAACGTGACCAGACTGTCCAGTGTCCATGTGAGATGAGTTAAGCTAGGAGTCTCGTATAAAATGGGATTAGATAGTAGACGCGCGCACGAAGACGATCCGGTTTTGGTCATTATGATCTCGTCCTTGGATATATCGTGAAACTACAGCTACCGCTAACCACTATCATGGGAGTAGTTGTCTGGTTTATAATATCAGCTGGCTATGATCGCGACACTTTATTGTAGAGCTGCACCTCCCCACACCTTAAATAATAGTAAAGACAGTAAACTGTTCTGAGTTACAGCCAGCAATATGATCCCTCAATAATTCAGTGTCAAACGAGACAGATGATAGTTAGACAATATTGAGAAAATATAATGACATTAAACAGCAACGCTCTAAAATTAGTAGCACAAGTAACATTTACTCCTCTACATCTGCCATGCGTGAGCAGCACTAACGCGTGACGGATAACTCCCGAATATCAATAGCGTCCATTGTTCCCCCAGAAACTGAAGGAAGCAAAGTATGACACCACTATGATTGGGAAATGGCACCTGGGATTCGCTGACTGGGCCATGACACCAGTGAGGTAGCTGCTACTTCATAATATAGGGTGTCAAATGTCAATAATCATGTATATACATCAGGTTGTAACTGTCAAAATCAGCAATCCACATGCGGTTTGGCATGTCATATTTAAACCCGTTACCGCATAACAACAAGTTTTATAACTGCTGTACCGACTTCAGGCGAGGATTTGACTATTTCTTTGGGATGTATGGGGGGAGTGCAACATATCGGACCCACATGAGTTACGAGGGCCCCCGGACCTCAGGCTACGACCTGTTCGAGGATGTCAGGGACCCACAGGGTAAGGGGGAGAGAGAGAGAATTGCCTGGTCCATGGTGTTTTCTGCACATGTTATCCGTGAAAATAACTTTGCAAACACACACACACACACAGTGGGGATGAAACACACTGTGGTACAAGACAACAAGGAGACCTTCTCAGAGCTTCTGTATACAGAGAAAGCAATAGAACGGATTGAAGAATCTGCTTATGGTAGGATTAGTTAAGCATGATAGACTGTCTTATTAAACCATCAATCAACTGACAACTATATCAATAAAACATTGCAATAGTTGTACTACGCCCTTTTACCCGAGTGACGGTTTATAGCCAATATTTTAAACTGAGATAAGTTTTTCAATTTACCTATAATGATTCTAACTTCACATAGGAGCATCAAACAATCCTTTCTTTATGGTGGTATCATACTCCAACCCACACGCTCCGATAAAACCTATGTCCAGTGACGTGGAGCAAAACACCCATATCGCAAACCAGGTTAATAGTTCTCAGAGTTATAATCGCACCTCACACCAAGATAGTAACGCGCTAGTGGTTATTTTCGCGATTTTAATGATATGACAAACTAAATAACACACCAAAATGCCACAGTGAATCACCCTCTGTAGTATTAACCACATTTCATTTTCAACCAGGGTTAAGCTTTCTCACTGCCGCGTTATTCATATAATTGATGCTCAGTGTCAAAAAAGCTGCGAAAATTCACTGAGAATTTTAACATTTTAGAGACGGCGGGAAATGGCAGCCTTGATAACAAGCATGGATTATGGGGTTGGGCGTCTGACAACTGCACTACAAAACACAAACCTGTACAACAACACTGTGATCATATTTCTCAGCGACAATGGCGGTATGTACCAAACAGTGAGGGTGGGGGTGTGGGAGTGTGGGATGCAGGTGGGAGTGTGGGGTGCAGGTGGGAGTGTNGGGTGTGGGAGTGTGGTGCAGGTGGGAGTGTGGGGTGCAGGTGGGAGTGTACGAACTGAGTATTTTGTATTATTGTGTAAGAATGTTAGTTTGCAGTTTTGTGATAATGATATATGTTTGATGTGCACGAGTGTTACTGGAATACCCAGGGATGGAATACCTCGGTAGTTTCCATTTCTAACGTATTGTCCCCAGGTCACATAGCACTACCGGGAGGGGAGAGCTTAGGTTCGTCTAACTTGCCGTTCAGAGGAGCTAAGGGGACCCTCTATGAGGGAGGTGTACGGACACCCGCACTCATTCGTATACCCCACTATACCACAGGTATTCCCACTATGTTGTAACGTTACCAAACTGTAACACTGCCGTGGTGTAGTTACTACTGTAACTCATGCTTGTCTGAACCCGCACAGAGGACACGGAGTTGATGTACGACGGCTTGTTCCACGTCTCCGACTGGTATCCAACGATCGCCTCACTGTGTGGTGTGGATGTGTCGGACAACGCCCTCCCATTGGACGGCTACGACCACACGGGTGAGCAACTACTGGTAGTGGTTCTGGTTAGTTACGACCACACAGATTATAGCACATGGAAGTGGTTAGTTACGACCACACAGGTTATAGCAACTGGTAGTGGTAAGTAACTAAGACCACATAGGTTATCGCAACTGGTAGTGGTAAGTAACTAAGACCACATAGGTTATCGCAACTGGTAATGGTAAGTAACTAAGACCACACAGGTTATCGCAACTGGTCTTGATAAGTAACAAGCTGTAATATTGTCCCTGCTTAATATCCCAATTCCCACAGCTGCGTTCAGAGAACTGGTAGAGGGAAGCGAGGTGTCAGTCCGGGACCACTTGGTCCTAGACATCGACCCTGTTTACAACCAGGCAGCTATAGTACAGGGCGATTTCAAGCTTTTGGTCGGGGACCCAGCTCCCTACAAGTTCGACAAAGTTTACCCCCTTATAACTGTAAGTATTGTGTACCCCTTATTATAGCAGCTACTGCTCCCAGAGTTGTGTGATTGTGTGGCTAGCAACAGATGTTGCGTGATTGTGTGACTAGCAACATAATGCTGTGTGATTGTGTGAACAACAGGGCGCAGCTGTATGATTATTATAACCGGTAATCGCCACACTCAGGAGGAATCAATCGAAGCGTATCCGGATATCATCCAGAACTCAACTCACTATCACCTCGACTTTGACATGAACAGTGCATTCCGTGAGTTTGTCGCCCTGCAACAAGCCTACTCCAACGACCCCGACCCCTGTCTCTCACTAGACTGTATGTCACAGGAGGTCGTGCTATATGACCTCTCTATCGACCCGACAGAGACCAATGACATCGCGTGGAGATTCACCCATATCAAGCAGGACCTGTACAGCAAGCTCGGTCTGTACGCCAACACCACGCACCCGCTCGTTCGACCTATCTTCTTCGATGATGAAAATGCGGAGGCGTTGTCAGACAACAAGATCTGGCAACCGTGGCTAAACTCGACAACTGTCACCTAAATATATCATGTTAACACATGTTGTCAGCATCGCGTTGTCAGCATCCTGTGAAAAAGTGTGAAAGTGTGTCGTGGAGCAGGGCAAAGCGGCATAATGGGAGACTTTGAGGCGAGAAGAACTCTGATAATTGAAACAGTTTCAACATGAGCTGTATATGATTATCGAGCTGTACAATGAGTCGCTGTTGAAAATAGCGGTGTCAAAAATGCGGAAGCTGTCAAATGGGTATGGCGGAGACATTATTGTGAATTAACCTTGGAGCAAATTTCCATCCGATTTCTATTTGATTTTTCTATTTTTGTATTGATATAAACCGTTCTATTCAGAATGACGAAATTTATTCATCACGTTTATTAACGAACATTTGACCGTGCTATGGCAATATTTATTTCGATTATATCTAAATGTTTAATTTGTCGGAATATACATAGTGTACGCTACTACCTAGACTGAAATAAGATAGTCTCGGGACCATCTAGAAACTTGGAATTCGTTGCTGACAATGCGATCCCTCTGTAATAGCCGCCTGGGGAACTACAGAGATGAAGATGGCGCTGCACTCTTGCTGCACCATGAATTCGTCACGAATTTGTTATCGTGTTTGCTTCCTCGAGACTTATATTACAATGATCTTTCCTTTGCACAATATGGCACAGAGATGGTATCATTTCTCGTTATATGCAAGCAAAGTAATAATCTGATGAACCATATCTCTCATTTCACCCCGTATTATATCGTTTTCAATCGGAAGTTAAACAGATCTATTCACTGATCACTCAACGTAACATAATATAATCATAACCTATGCCTCAGCATGCCCTATTAATTTCAAATAATATACGGGGGGTGATAATATTTGCACCAAGTTTTAATAACGTGATTGAACAATAACCACACGTGACACATGACACGTGTGCAGTAACCCAAAGATGAATCGATATCCTCTTCCCTTTCTATAAGGTCGTCATATCGGTTCATATTTGCATCTCGTTTTTATAAATATCAATTATTGATACCCATGTTTCTCTAACAATGACTGGTGATTGGGGGTGTCTTACGGTACTTTCTTCCGATTATCCTATATCGATAAGAAAATCATGCCACTCATAATTTGAGTGAGATAGATGTTATGCAATGTGCAAAGTGAATAGTGAAGCAAATATCTTGTGTGTTATGGTCAATGTATCGGAAATTGAACCAGGCGGGGCCCGTTTGGAGATGCTATGAGTGGAAACTGCACGCGCGGCCACGCCCACTTTATCTCAATCTATCATGATTACATTATACTAGTTACTACCAGCGCAGAATCATAGTACGTTTTACACGAGAGCGGCGGTTCTAATATTCTTTATATTAGCAGCCATGAATCATATGATTTGATATGATTAGTGCAGGGCTAGTAATCATATGTCAGAACCTAATCGACATTGGATAAGTCTCGGTATATGCACTTATAGATTGATCCTCGCATGAGTGAACTACATAGCAAGTTGCTAGCAAGAATCATTCACAATTTGTCTCGTTGTCGCACTGGTGGCGTTTGTGTGTTCACAGTTATAATACCGACTTTAGCAAGACATATGGTACGTAGCAGTCAGGCCCTTCACATTTTTTGTCCGGGAGCTGCAGGGCCTTGACTAGCGAAGCGAGCAAAGATAAGTAGAACACTCAAAAATCTCAAATTTCAATGGTCATCTTCATTCTGGTTACACCCCAAAGGTTGGGGCAGTGGTCTGGGGGCGCGGCCCTTAGACGCCAGGGGTTAAGTTTGAAGTTTCGTTCGAAAAGGTGAAGTTTTTGAAAATTTTCATGAGATATCCAATTTTTCCGAGAATGGCAGCGGCCGCCCTGCCCCCCTGCCCCCCCCTGTCTACGTGCCTGCACTGTTGTACTGTCATACTGAAACAACACCCCCGATTAATGTTGTCTCAAAATTAATTAATCTCACTTCATCAGATCCAGTGTTCGATCAATTGCATTCAAAACAATTAAGGTCACTTCCACTGCTTTTATGTTACGAGCTAAAACATCAAATCAAATTATATTATAGTGGCATGACGTTGCATACTGTGGGCATTATATTCGCTGCGTTCTGTTTCGTCTATTTTAAAGTATCTCCAAAATATGAGTTGACTTATATAATAGCTTTACAATACTTAATTAAAAATGTGTCATGTTTTTTTATGACTTCTGTAATAGAATATGTGCATTATGCAACTGCCAGGCAGGTTTATGTATTGCATTAAAAACCCTGTAGGCAAACTATGGCAAACTTTGGGTAAGACTTTTTTGGCAAGGCTCAAAAAAGTGGGAATTCTTTGCCAAAGTTTGCCTTACCCCCCCCCCCGTGAAGTAGCTCTATATTATCTCACAATTTCTCCATATACTACTGTGGCCATATTTCTCGAGACAAAGTGAAATTTGGGCAATATGCACCGATCAAGTTCCATTCACCTGCAACCTGCATACCTACTATGAGATTCTAACGTGGAAATATACCCATTTTGATGCGAATCATGACTGATCAAGGGAATTAAAATGCATTACTCTAAGCTCGGTGGATTCATAATCACTCAGATAATACCCGCCAAATTCATTACTCCATACTCTGAAAATTGGCGCTTCCAAATTTCGCAATTGCGCTTCATAGAGGTCCTATATTATAGGACTGACTTATGTTATGACCATATTTCATTTTCACTGTTTACAAATGTATGATATATTCCGAATATCATCTGCAGACAAGGATGAACCTTCACTTTGTCCAATATGTACATACATACGTAGGTAGGTATGGACTCTCGCGTTAGTGCCTAGCCGTAAAATCAAACAGAGCGTTAATTAATAAGCTTGTTCAGAGTGTTAATTAATAAGCTTGTTCAATAGGACAATAATTGACTGAAACAAAGGCGAAATCTCATGTGGCGTCAGTTCAAAGAGGACATATTTTTGATATGAGTCAACAATATTCCTACAGTCAAGATTCCTTGTTCCCTTCTCTAATCTCTCGGGAAAGTTGCACAGTTTAAACCTTTTTGTGTGTTTGTGTGTTTGTGTGTGTGTGTGTGTGTGTGTGTGTGTGTGTGTGTGTGTGTGTGTGTGTGTGTGTATGAAGGGTTTGACGAATAAGAATTACAAACCGTGATATTACACACGCCCTAGTGAGTAATATGGCATTAAAACTGAGACTTAAGGCCAAGGTTGCAAATGTTGAGGTTTGTACTTTTTACCAGTTATTGAACTGAATGATGGCACCCGTTTCAAACTCAAGGCAATGTTTTCAAGCAATATATCAATATCAACTGTGCTAATCAATCTATTGTGCACTGCAAACTGAGTCATAATAAACTATTATTGCACTACAGTGCGTAATAATTTATTATGAACGACACAGTAGTGCTTGATAATTTATTGCGCACAGTCTCCGATGCCGATAGGGTTTTTCGATGCACTGCATAAACCTGCCTGGTAGTCGCATGTGTGGGTGCGTGTGTCACACACACACGCACACACACACACACACACACACACACACACACACACACACACACACACACAGACACTGACTGTGATTTGGGAAACTGTTTTCACTGACGCGCAGTTTAAACCACATGGAGAACGTCAATTTACTCTGCACGGTACTCTCTAATATACCACGTGACCACCAGCTGTCGACCAGGACACGGTAGGGGGATCCAGTAACGCGCGCGCGCACCGTTGTCACGGGCGGTTACCAGGTAACCATTCACCAGTATCCCATGCCACGCGACATCTTGATTTCTCTCCCTCCCCTGAATTATGATCACTACTAGGATGGGTTTGCGCTGTTTTCTCTCCTTTTGAAAATTGAAATGCTGTTCTCGACCTGAGTGTTCAGTTTATTCTCTTTCCGTACTCAGGCGTGTCTATACTCTTAAAAGAATGATTCCATTTGTAAATGGTCGTGTATCCTACCGCTATTCGAGCTGGATTGTGAATTAAGATGCTATGAGGTCGGATTAAAATGTACATCAATGACCCCCTAAGGTCTATTGACCCCCTGGTGAGCCCCTACCGACCCGCTGGTGAACTCGTCACTTGCAATTGACGTAAAAAAGCTTACTTTGCCTCCCACTAATTGATTTCTGCGCGTATGAATATCACTACCAATGGTAAAGCTGTGTCTATATCTGCCTTAACGTGGCTACCTGCGACTGTGACATACCAAATACACGCAGCTTCTTCTATTTCAGTATCTAGACATAATGTCCATGTCCACTTAATGTCCACGAGCTACAATCGCATCTTAATTCCTGATTCTTACTGATTCCATTATCTGTCCAAGAATCGAGACGACTTTGCCCCCTCGTATAACATCACACCGCCTACTTCAGTGTGTCGAAAAATTGACTCATGACAGATTCACTGTCAAGTCCTGTCAAAACATCGTCGTGGACAGTGGACACGCTGCATAATATAATACTGATAGGTACAAGGCACAAGTTCTTATAAAATTAGACACTATTTAGTATTTATAGTGCCGGTTCATTTAATGGTGCTCTTATGAAAATTTAGGTTCTGTGAACAATTTGCGTGACGAAGCTGCAATATCTGATATTTCACACATATGTACGCAGTACGCACGATATGAACGCACGATATGCATAATATGTGGAGCGATATAGTATATTCAGCGTGATATTCCCTGTCTATATTTATTCAGACCCCCATTAAAAACATCAAATATGTGTTTGGATTATAGTACCCATGAAATACCATATTCATGTATCAAGAACAGCTCAGCAATGCTGTTGTTCTTGATACATGAATAAGAAACAGCAATCAGCATGAGCTATAATGAAGTAAGTCCCATATTATTGTTATCTATTGTTGTGACGATGAAACCCGCACGCGCAATATTGGGGCAGATTTCCTATTAATCAAGGTGTCACGGAAGGAAGCCAGAACAACACACAACAAACAACCTGGTTCTACATAACCTGGTTTGTTATTGGGGCTGTTCTTCATATGCTTTGCTTACAATTAAAGACTTTGCGTCGAATCTGCTTAATTTTTGAAAGATTTATTGTTATTAAACGTCTGATTTTTAAATGGAGCCCGATATCATTGGGATAATATCAAACTGGTCGACGGTCGTATAGTTCACATTGAGTAGATTCTTGAATTTTTTAAGACGTTTTATTAGTCACATAGCTTCAGCTGGTTCCTTATTATAGATAGCACATTTATCCACAGTCCACAGTCCATCTACTGCTGCTTGCTTGGAACTGTTATCAGACATGGACATTACACTACATGGACAACACATGGACTGTATAGTGTGCACTTTAGAGCCAAAGATGGGTCATTGATTTCAACTGTCATCTAGTATAGTAGCAGGATCCTAAATATGATTTGTTCATAAGTAATGGAAACATGATTTAAATGAATTAAACACTATCAGAGAGGGTAGGGTCACTTTGCATCTATGATAAGGATCGAAAACTATATACATTTTGTTTTCAATTGCTTTCTAACCTTTTTACCTCATTTCTTATTCTCATTATCTTCCCATCTCTCTAATTCTCATTATCTCCCTATCTGTTTGAACTACAGTTACTAGTTAGCATGAATGACACACTCTGTCATATGATATAATTGGACGTATCAATTGTAACCCTGATAAATAGATAGTATCCGTACATTGACCCTGCTTACCACTCTATTATGCCTATGATACTACCACCCTATAGAAGGTAGTGAGGGTAATGTCAGTGAGGTGCGCATCCATAACGACCTCTACAATCGGACTACTACTCAACACTCTTGTTATGGGAGCTTTCCTGTGCTTCCTCAAGCGCTTCCCAAAGCGGACATACAACATCCTGAGTTTGATCATGTGTGACATAGCCATTGCCTTCCTCTCCCTCGTCATGTTCACAACCTCCTCCGAACAGGTTAGTGACCATGAGCTGAACAAGTGTGGAACACGGAATATCATATGGAGCCGTTTACTACTATTGACCAGACACTAGTCTTGTGCCATTGTAAAACCTGATTGGAAATTACAACTCACCTATTAACCGACAACAAGAATTGGAAGTATAGGTATGGGGTGATTGTTGTTGCTGGAAATCTGTATGGAACATGTGTCACAGGTACGGATAAAGGATGTGAATGTGATAGCGCCCATGTGCGTCGCTCTACGACTAGGATCCCTACTGCACATCCTGTCCATCACTGCTACAAGGTACTTATATCTGTCACACTATACAATAGTGTCTCAATCACTGTAAGTTAGGGTGGATTACAGACAGCAGCCATTCTGCTGATTGTGATTGACAGTAGGACCCAGATAGCTATATATGATATAGGTCTAGACTCTAGACTCTGTACCATTCGTCAAAATATGCATCCAATAATTAGGAGGGTATTTCTGTCTCTTGTGTACCCCATTTATCGAGCTATTTACCCTATTTATCCGTGAACTACACAATACGCGTCATGGAAAAAATTCCCGTTTTTGATGAAATTCATTACGAGGAAAAGCTAGATGTTCCCAATATCTTGTTCTACCTAGTAACAACCTTATTATTCAGGCTGATAGCGTGTGTTAAACCCTTCTGCTATAAGAGATGGGTTACAAGACGGAGAGTGCTGTACACAGTTATCAGCTCCTGGGCCATCACCTTCATTCTACTACTTCAGGTACACACACACACACACACACACANGTGATCTGAAGTGAATATAGGAGTTTTCTAAACGGGGTATGACATCTTGATTTTAGTCAGATTATATTTATTATTTTTGCTCGACTTCTTCGAAAAAAAATTGTCTAATCAACCTAATAAATTACCTAATCAACCTAATTAGGGTGGATAACTCTAGATCTGATGGCAATATACCTGCGTTTTAAACGGAATATGATGCCATGGTTCTTGTATGTGCAATTCAGTCTATTCATATTCGATTCCGTCGAAAACCTAATAGATCAATTAGCCCAATTAGCCTAATTATGGTTGATATCTCACAATTGAAAGCAGATAGGCAAGTTTTTTCAACGTGGTATGATACTCTAATCTTAATGATTATAATTCATTATAGTAGCTCATTTAAATCTCAATTAGCTTATTGGATAATTGACCAATTAGTAAAATTTCACTCGAAAATTCTAGATATTGGAAGTTAAACGAATCTTATTGAAAAATAGTGATATTTTTCCCAAAACCAAATGAGATTTGGTTGTTGTAGTCCGCAGCATCTGTGCGTTCTTAATTTTAAAGTCTGTGATATGAAAAAGAACGCGGCATATACGACAGACTGCCGCCACATCACTAGAAACAGCCTCAGTGTTTCTACTGTGAGGTGGCGGCAGTCTGTCGTATATGCCGCGTTCTTTTTCATATCACAGACTTTAAAATTAAGAACGCACAGATGCTGCGGACTACAACAACCAAATCTCATTTGGTTTTGGGAAAAATGTACAATAATTGTACACTGCCCCCTCTAACTTCCCCTCTCCAGGAAGCAGCGTGCGGGTCACGTTATCTGCTACACCTCCAATCGGGGTCGAGCAAAGGCACAAAGCCCCCAGGGGGGTAACACCACGGTCTCGGAGAAAAGTCGGAAGGACTTTGTGATTCTGAGGAACGTGTACATTCTCATCTGGTGCATGTTTACCTTGATTCTCAATCACGTGATATACCTGTCACCCATTGTCTACATTGCGTGCAGGAACGTGTTAGCTTCTTCGACGAACGTAATGTACGATTTCTGTATATTCACCGGGACGTTGAGTACAATTGTTAATTCGACCATGTTCGCAATACCTCTTATCAAGGGTAAAGTTCATAACATAACGAAGGTGAAGGAACAAGTTTAATCTGTGAACTAGTAACTGGTAATTGGTTGTTAATTTATTGTTGCGTTTTTGTTCGTTTTTTCTCTCTTTTTCGATATTTTGATCTTTCAGATGCTTGATTTGATTAATCCAGGTGATTGAAAATGAAATTGTTAAATTTTATTTGTCTGAATTTATTTAAGTTCAGAATGTATCTTTTTTATTTCGAGTAAAAACATTCAAATAAACATCAACCCTCTATAGTTTTATTTGACAATCAATTTTCGTGGCAGGCGCCCTTATTCTCACAGCACATTGTTTTGAAATCTTGCTCAATGTGGCCAGATGCCACACAGGTTGTTCTGTATGTTGCAAAACAGTTCTGAGACATGGCATAGGGAGTGCCAGAACACATCTCTATGAAACGATAAAAGCCGCTTAACTTCACTGGCGAAAGACACGCAAGCCGGCAATCGAATTAAGAATGTTGATATTATGTACCAATAATATGGGCGTGTGCCGAACATATTCTCACATGTGACATCATGTGACGATTGCACGTAAAGTGATGTAGAGAATTAGGCTAAAATACCCCGTTTTCCTGTAGCCCATATTCATACTATCCTGAATCATCCTGTATATAATTCGCCCCGTATAAAGCGTTGTCACTGGATAGCTATGGAACCCTTAGAGCTAGCTAAATACTCTCGACTTCCATGTATTCTATGCGGACATTTGGATATTCATGAGGAAAAATACTAGAGTTAAAATCCAATGACAAAAGATATTAGGAATGCTTTAAAACGAACCTATCCTTAATAGTAAATTCTTACGCGTTCGGAACTAGTAACAATATTATTTGACTATCCCCTACGCCGAGCTTTATTTCATAATGTTGGGTACCTGGTAAGATCATCAAGTATCCTCCATTTGGAAGGTCGAGAGGTCGAGTTCTAGACCGAGTGTGGGATTGGCGAGTGCCGGTTTGAGCCATCCGACCAGTGGACTTGCCCCGGCCGTGTAGTGCCCACTAAGGGGGAGGTGTTATTTGTGAGAAACTAGGGCTATTGGGTACTGAATGTATCGATTACACGAGTGTACAGTGGAGCAGGCAATGAGGAATTATTTAATGATTTGGGGACTGACTGGCTCACCCAATTAGAGCATGGCCGTAAACAAGGAGGGGGGTCAAATGGACCAGGATGCTAGCTCCCTATGATGTGACTTGTCACAGTATTGGATACTTACTGCTTGTGGTAGAAGAGTAGACCGTCCTTCTGATAGTCCACTGGACGGTTGATAGCTGCTGCTAGCTGGGATTTATCACCACTGACCGTGACATGTGGTACCCAGATCATGGGGTACGGGTTCTTCCTCTGGACACTCCCAATCGTGGACATGTCCTCACTGAACTTGGTACTGCCCCAGAAGAATCGAAACTCTGCCTGAGCAGGTGTCGGTATCGGATGTTATGTCATGTTTTCTGTCATCTTGGGAAACAAAATATCGCCTAAATCATATGTTACTTGATTGGGTCGAATAACTAATCAATTATCTGTGAGATCTCTAAAGTCCTAACAAACAGATTTACAAATAGTCCTAACAAACAGACCTACTTCCCAACCACAAGGATATATTTTCAAACTTCCTTACCTCTGAGTCAGTTAGGGGGTGTGACCGGTAGCAGATCATATCTAGGATGTAGAAACACTGTTTCTCCTCACTCCACACCCCATCCAGGACGGTATACGAGGACTTGGTACTGACGTGACCACCTGGTAAGAGGGAGGGGAAGGTGCACGTTCTGTATCCACTCTTCGTATAGCTGCTCGTCTGCCCCTGTGTAATGTGTGTGTGTGTGTGTGTGTANTGTGTGAGTGAGTGTGTGTGTGTGTGTGTGTGTCTTTGTGTGTCTTTGTGTGTATGTGTGTGTACACTGTACACTGTATGTGTGTGTGTGTGTGTCTTTACACGGGTGAACTGTGAGACACGTGTGTTGAAGGAATAAAGTGTAGATGGATGGAAATAAAGCACGTGTAGATAGAGAGGAAAGGTGACGTGTAGAGCGAAACATGGGTCACACGGGGGACTGTAGATTACTAAATAGCAAGTGATATACTTACTTTTTGTGCTACGATTAGATTACGGCTTCCGACTGGGGCAACTTTACAGAGCCAATCCTCCGCAAAGTTACCTGGTTCGTGGTCCAGTTGCTCAGACAGCATCAACTGAGAACACGTAAATTCAAGTGAGAAAAGTCGCATGGAACGAAAAGACCCATAATATAATCATTTCCTTATTCAAAAATTTAGAGCTGCCAATTAGTTAACCTGGTTTTTGAAAGGGTTTGTCTTTCTCTTCTTGTCAGCTCCACAATCCTCAATATCTCTCAGGATTGACAAACTCTTGTGTCGTTCACTGATATGAGGGTCGTGATATTTCATATTCAGTAAGTTCTTATCGACAAATTATTACATCTGAGACTTCAAACTGGACAGTCCACACTGACCTCTTTTGGCGCTCCAAGAAGCTTGCGCGTCTGTTTTCTTGATCTTGTCTACATGTCTTGGATTTGTACTGATCAATTCTGAGAGAAAATACCATTTGAATCTTATATTGGGTAACTATGTAACGATGAAGTTGAAGCAGTGACAATCTCACTAAAAGCATGACGTGAGCCATCATGCTCTTGCATGAACAGCTTTACCCTACTTTCAGTTTCAATTTCATTGAATATTGATACGATTTCGCGAACTGTTAACTATCTAGACGTTCAGTGTTCACTCTTATATCATGACACACCTCAGTTCTTCGAGTCCAATAATATGTTATTATCATGGTATAACCATCTGCTCAGCTGCTCTACAACTGTTATACTTGCCATGCTTGAGTAGCACGCTAAACTACTATAGTATGAGTCGACACATTTATACGATAAACCAGCTATACTAGGTACCTGGTGGTTGTAGCACAGTTCTCGTCGTTTGACATAGAGAAGGAAGCACTGAAATCAGTGACAAGTTCCTCGAAATCTCCCTCCATGTCAGAAGCTTTCCCTCTTTCTTCCCTCTCTCGCAGTGTAGGTGGTTAGAGAGCTTGCGGAGGAAAACTGGCTAACTATAACATGCTGCATGCAGGATAAATTTCTCAGATTATTAAATCAAATACAAAGTGTATAACTACTGCGAGAGTCTTAGAATATTATATGGATATAGAGGGGTAGTGCAATCATAACATGTTATATATGGGAAGGGAGAAAATCTTTCCACATCTTAGGTGGAAAAGTGGAACACCTTGGTTTCTTCTAAAACCTAGTTTAAATATAAAACAAACAGGTACTAAATTTCACCTAATTTGAGTCTCCTAGCATAATCTCTGCTCTCATTTTCCTCCATGGCAGCGTAATGAGTCATCTCTACTCTCATGACAGTTGCCTGACCCCGTGACAAACCTCTAACGAGGGATACGTAGTCAACTAGTTTGGAGAGTGGAGCAGTTCCCATCATATGGAACCAATCCTGACTGGGTTGGTCAAGGAGATCGTATTCGGATGAGCCGGTTCGTGTGATGAAATCTGAGGTGATGATAGATGCAAATTCAGCAGGACCCTCTACTTCAACGTGAGCAAATGGTTCCGACAGAACAACCAGGTTAAGGTTGTTGTGGAGTGCTTCCTTGAGACCAGATCTGATCAGGTTAGCCAATTTCTGTCTTACTGCCAATGTGAGGACCTCGTCATTCACGAAATCATCACTTCTGAAGGATATTGTCACTTGGCAATTTGTGAGCTGGAAACCTAGAAGTGGTCCTATAGCTAAGCAGCTGGTCACTGTTGATCTCACTAAGTCTCGAGTTTGTGGACCAGCCCTTTTGACGATAACCTCATTTTCACCATGTGATTCTGAAATCTGTACCGAAATATCCCCAAATCCGTCACTGTATGTGTGTTCTATGTCTCCACACACAGTTTCAAAGTAGTTGACTCTAAACTTGTATACCCTGCACTTCAATCCGTACTCACTCTCTAGTCTATCCCGAACTATGCTGAGATGGAGCCGCCCATTCCCCCCTAACTCAAACTCTCCAAATGAGTTTTTCCGTAGATGAAGAGTCGGATCCTCAAAAGCCATTGCATTGAGTGATTTCTGTAGCATTTCCTGTCCACGGGTATCTTCACACTCGATAGTACAGAAAAACAACGGCTCGCCAAAATTCATTGTCGATTTCAGAACACAGCTCGATTCTATGAGACGGGAAAGTTCCTCCTTGTTTGACCCCCAGGATGCATCCACAAAAACATCACCAGTTCGAAACTCTTTACAACCGGCCATCATCATTATCCCTCCCGCCTCACATGAATCTAGACTTGTCATGACATCAGCATTCATAGCATAGATCATTGATGCTTGTGCTACAGTTCCAGTGCGAGGGTTGAACAGTCTAGACCGGGCTTTCAATTCGCCGGAATACAACCTAGACTGGCACAGCACCCCCTTATTGTGATCGAGCGAGCTTTTGAAAACCACACCACAAACACTGCTACGTAACTCTGGTGGGAGCTTGGATTTGATAGTGTCTGGGGAGGGTAGAAAGGAAGTGATAGCGTCCAGACACGATGGTATACCTATACCAGTCATACCAGAACCATGGCATACTGGTATCACTTTCTTATCCTTGTGCAGCTTGACAATACAGCTCATAACCTCAGACCAGGATATCTTGGTGATGTCACACTCGTGGGCAAAGTACAGCGTCTCCATTTCCTCATCAAGAGTTGCCAGACTCTCCACAATATCAGTGAGAGTCTCCCGAGAGAAGTTCGTGTCTACTCCGACCAACTGATTGTGTTCGTCAAACACAGGCTGGTTCACAATGATTGGAACAGTCGATAAACAGTGAGAAATGGATACCATACACGCTTTCAAGTCCCTTCTGTCCCTATCCAGCTTATTGAGGAAAATAACACTGGGAATATCAAACTTATCCAACTGTCTCCACACTGTCACTGTTTGTGCCTCCACGCCGTGCGTTCCATCAAGTACTATAAGCGACCCATCGAGAACCCTGAGAGCCCTCTCCACCTCAAAATTGAAATCTATGTGTCCGGGTGTGTCAATGATATTAATGAGAGTATTTCGCCAGAGAGCTTGAACGTAAGCGCTGTTGACAGTGATACCACGCCTCTGTTCACAATCCAAGTAGTCTGTGGTGGTAGTGCCATGCTTGATGTTACCAGCTGACCTTACCATCCCGGTCTCATACAGTATCCGCTCGGTCACAGTGGTTTTTCCTGAAAATGGGCATTCGGTTACACTTGTAGCGAAGCCGTTATCAAGCAATTTAGGGAGCAATAATGCAACAAAGATCCCTTCAGCCCTAATATGGCTCCAAAACAATTGTTAAATATTTGTCTAGGATTCTAATATATTCCACTTGACATATCAAATGGTGTAGGCATATAACCTGCATCAATGTGAGCCACAATTCCGATATTCCGAATTCTGGCTGGATCGCGACCACTGGTGGTGTTTCTACACTGTGGGTGGTTGACCAGGTAACTACCATGTTTCAGAGTACGGCGAGTGAGTGTTAGCAACATCACGCACCCACATCACTTCTCAGAGTTGTTGAACTCATGTCATTTTTCAACCATGGCGATCAAGACATCGCTAGTATAATGATTAAAATGGTTGTTAGATCAGATTTATGAGCCGCGATAGATGAATGTGAAGTTCAATTGGCATAACAAATTCATGGGCTCATTAAAGAAATAAACTACTTCAATTGAAGCTAGAATTCTCGCACCCTGTTGGCAACTTCTCAACTTAGAAGTGTGTTTAATAGAACTTTACCATAAGAGGCTGCAGATGTTGAGGACACATAAAAATCAACTCTGTATGAGATAAAAGTCAAAATAAATAATAATTTCATGCAGCCACTTATATCATGGCATGACCTGATCAAGCGACAAACATGTTATAAAAACTTATTATTTGAACCACAACCTCTCTTGGCAACAAAGCGAATCTCAACTCTAACACTCTAACATCGCACAAAAGCACTTCAACTCAAATTTAAAAAGCCCTAAAGAAAAAATAGTAAAATTTAAAACACCCCATGAACCAATATTAGAACACCCCATGAACCACTTTTAGAAATTACTAAATCATGCAGGAAGCAATCAGGTTGATAAGCTATTGCGGCTTTAAAAACAGGATAACAATCCATAAAATATAGAAAAGAATGATTTTATGCTTTTTCTGTGTTCTTTGAAGTAGATAATGTCACCTCAAACCGTTTATCTAATAAATTATGAAGTCCCATGTAAAAGTCAACTGATCAAAGTGACAGGTAAATCCTGTACATCATCAAGGAGGAGAGCTTTCATGCAGTGGTTGTAGAAGTTTGGGTGATATTTGCATGCTCTGTTGTTATCAGGATTGAAATTCACTTCCAGTAACTGAGGAATCATATTTGTCTCTTGTTCATCCCACTTCAGCATGAAATCTATAGCATATAGAGCCCTGGACTGAGCTGAGTGACCTAAACCCTTGGGTGGAGGCACACTGGATGCACTCTCAAAACATTCCTTGATCATTTTGCAACACTTCTTGTCAATGTCCTCCCACGGATGATCAGGGTATTGCTGTTCAAACATCGACAAGAACTCCAAGTCCCCTATCTGCTTCAACTCTGCTGCCTCTGCGTAATTCATGACCGTGAAGTGCTTTTCATACTCATCAAATTCCTCCATACCAAAAGCTTTGTTGGCAAATCTCAACCAAAACACTTGGTACTTGTATAGCACCAGTGGATTCACCGATTTGAGGAGCAAGATGTAACGAATGTCAAACTTGACCTTCCCAACATCACCTCTGTAGAACAAAACTGGTCGCTCAATATACTTTTGAACAACTTTTGGTGATGTGTAAGCCAGCTTGACGATCATGGCAAGGTTACATGTAACATAAGTAAACCGTCCTCTGGACAAATTCCAAGGCTTGATTATCCAGGTGTTGTCCAGACCGGCATCTTGGCGCTCCAGGAAACACCTGACAAACACCGGTAATTCATTCACCAGATCAAAACCTATGGGACTCCACCATGCATGCAAGTCCTCGGCCCACGATGGGGCAGTGCTGTTCAGTCTTTCCAGTATCAATTCATCACACCTGTCAATGTCCGTTTTGTCAATCGTACACCTTCTAGCTACTTTCAGCAGCAGATCCTTGCAGCAAATAATATTTTCACTGGGAAATTGATTCACTATTTTAGCAGGACAATTTTCATAGAGTTGTTTGAATTGATCAAAGTGGTGAGATGAGAAGAGAATATCAGCTTCAGCTTCTGTCTGGACAACCTTGAAAAGGGGATCTGAGATAGAATCGTTTAGACACTTCTGATCACTGGCTATTTTGATGGGATTATCTTCTGATGCAGACTGCAGGAGAAGAGTGACTGGGTGTTCACAATCAGTGGGAACATTTTCAGGCATAGTTTGCTCTTTCCGTCCATACATCTTATAGGGGTCCAATTTTTCAATCTTTATTTTGAGGAGGCTCCTATCAATTTCAATTTCATTGGGGTAAATCGCCAGTCTAGCAGCTCTCTTGTTTGGATCACTCTCTCCCATAGTGAAATCTCGGGTAAGTTTGGTGCCAGTCGGTATTTCGTCTACAGCAGGCCACATAAGAGTCACAGCAAACTGTTTGGTAATGTGGAAGAAAGGTGCAAAAACCATGTTGGGGCTTTCTGAGTGATGGACTCTTGACCCCAATTCATCAACCATATAACAGACTGTCAACTTCTCATCATCTTTCTGTATGGTGTACGTTTCAGCCATGGTCCAGATCTTTTGTGATAGCTCCTCAATAAGTTCCTCCATGGCCTCAGCTTCTGATTCATCTTCCGATTCATAACCGAGGAAGTCAGGGAACTCATTCCCGATGATATTAGCTACACGAGAAGCCAAACCTGGGGTAGCTCTAAACACTTTTTTCACCTGTTCAGGGTAGAAAGTCCAGCAGTGGTCAATGAGAAAGATGGTGTTGGCATCACTTGCATCAACTGTGGTAGTGGCTTGCACTTCCCAATCTGAACCATCAGTAAGCATCTTGAAGTAGCTCCCTGAATCGTACGTTTCCATCTCCAACTTCTCGAATATTCGTCTGTGGTAGTGTTCCGGAACCTTGGCATGGTCAAGCTGCTGCTTATGCAGTCTCAGGAAATCTTGATACTCATCCACATCACTCCCAAGCATGTTATCTATAGATCTGGGAAAAGTTACTATCAAGATCCAATAATTGTGATCAGTGATCACGAGAGTAGCAACTCAAAATAGCTTTCTGAATATCATTAATCAATACGTATGCTGGGTACCCTGCATAGATAAAGTTAAGCTGCAAAAACATTTACAAAAAGCAAATCAAAGTCAAAAATCATTCATACTATTGGGTAACAAAGATAAAAGTCGTCATCAAATCCATTCAATAGTGGAACATAGAATCAGGAGTTACCATAAACTTACTACAGCACCTTTTCTTAGTCACCCCCACAATTTTTACATTGACCAAAGTAAAAGCATCAAACACCAAATGGATATCAGAAACATTTCTGATATCTTCACCGTTTTAAAGTTGTCTACAAAATATATCTCCTAATTAATAAAAAGAGATTTATCAAAAGGTGCTATCCAGTAGCGATTACCCTTAACATCCTTACCATTTTCATAACCAACTAAACTGTAATAAACATTTCAATTTACAAATCTTACAAATCTGATTACAAAGAATTGAATGGGTATTTTCTAGTTAGATACAGCAGTCAGTAATTATCCTTGCTACGTTATTGACCAATGACCAATAAATTGTTAAAACGTTCTGATTTACATGTTTTTTGGAAAATAAGATGGTCCTCTCTGCATCGATACATTCCCTTTACGAGGTCCTACCTTTTCCCATAGGTATATGCAGAAACAACCATCATGAGAGACATCATATCATTTGGGACTCGAGGCCCATTCCTCATACATCTGCGGACATGACTCTTGTGAATTCTAATGTATTACCTAATATCATCCCACTCTTAATCTTATGCTTACCCAAATGGGATAATTCTCAACAAGATGACTACTCGGCAATTTAATATAAATGTTGCTGTCTAGTCAACTTTGTAAGTTATGTAAGTTTGTAAGTAATCTGAGCTGATCAGATGATCATGACGTGCAAAAACTTTTCAAATACCAGCAAACATTTAAAGTCAGACATTTAAGGTCAGAGATTATACATCAACAGACCAACAAAAATCCCACCCCTGTTTCGATCTTCGCCTGCTACGAGAAAAGATCTAAAGTGGACAATTTTCTAAATGTTTCAGGAGGCTATGCTGACCCTGAGCCATAACAATTTGAGAAATGTGGCGAAATCACAGGAGCATTACGTAACCTGTTTGGCATGACATATGGCAGACATGTCAGAGATGCTGAGTTTACCACACCACTGATACACATCAGTCTGGTCCCGAAATGATAGGAATGTGGTCCGAGCACTGATCAGTACAGCAACTACGAGGAACATGTCCAGAGATAGGAGCTCGCATCTACCAGCCACACCTGCACACCCGAACATTGAACGCTACAAATAGTTTGATAAAGCTTTTCTCCAATACTGTTGACTGTCCTTTAAATTATTTACTTGATAGCTATGAAAAGTCGATTCGCAAGCCACAATCTTTCCGAATAACCTTACGAAGATATTCTGCATAATTGTTAGAATTACATGAAATTTCGACAATTTGACGCATATACCATTTAGTAGGATGAAATGTGTGGGTTTCAGCGAGTTAATCATAGTAAATGTCTTGACAGCCATCTCAAATGTTTTACACTCCCTCTTGAAGCCAAGGAGGATCCACCTGGTTTATTAATATCCAGCATAATAAAGTGTGGGGAAACGCAATTCAGGGGCATGAAGCACTGCTTCATTGAAGCAGATTGAAATAGAAAGTTCAGAGCGCGACTTCTTATTATACCTCTGACAAAATAACATGTTACTGCAATCCAGTACTTTGAGTTGTGAGTACAGCTCAGGGTCGTAGATGTGCAGGAGCTCCGCAACACCGTCTGCGGAAGTGATGACATGACGTTGTCACTGTGTTGTCATGGTGTTGTCATG